>CAWUFW010002415.1:1800000-2085000 GCA_963921515.1 Calotriton arnoldi | reverse complement strand
TGTGTGTGTGTGTTTGTATGGATGTGGGGGTGTGTGTGGATACGGGGGTGTGTGGATACGGGGGTGTATGGATACGGGGGTGTATGGATCTGGGGGTGTGTGTGGATGTGTAAGCATTTATACAAGTACCACAACCAAGAAGAGTTCAACGAAAAGTGCTGTTTTGAGAAATATAAGATGTACATAAAAAATGTTTGTGTAGTCCAAAAAATCCCCGAGAACGTGTCCATAAGTGATGGATAGAAAATCAAAAGGAGCATAGCTGAAAAATATAGTAAGCAAAATATTACAATACTATCGGTATGATTGCATTAGAAACAATGGTACTTCACATGTGAAATACTGAAAGATAAAACAATGATCCGAGTCATAGAGGGGATTCGTAAAAATATAAATGGTCCAAACTGAAAGTGACCAAACTTCTACTAACCATATATATTCAAGGTAAGCGCATGTCTCGCTAGGAAGAATACAGTGACCTAGTGTTACCAGACAATACTATAGAGCCGGAGACCGTAATAAGCTCCAACCTGTATGCGCCAAGAATAAGGATGTGTAAGTCCATCACAAAAAGTAGATATATGCCCTGAGAGGCTTGTAAAAAAGAGACAACGTTGCTCACCTGTGTGGCGTGTGTACTGGGTTCATAATCCGCACATTAGAATAAGATGGCAGTGGTAGGAATGAACAGTTAGCACCTCTGTTGAGTTTGCAAGTACAAGATCACTGTCGTTATAGCGTGCTCAATGATAAACGCTATGCCATCATATTAGTGTTACCCAGTATATGGAAACAAATTTCACATATACTACACAATTAGAAATATAATTCAGAGCACAGCAACAAGATAGTTTGGATCCGACTCTTTTGTCAGTTTGATATTAATTTGAACAACACTCCAAAGTAACCAAAGTTGGACAGTGTAAAGTCCATATATATACACAATATTTGGATATAGGTGGTTAATTTGTTGACACGTAGGTAGAGCGATTCCTAATCGGTCTGACGTTCTCGTCGGAACAAAGAATGCCAAGAAATAGCCACGTGTGGATACAACTGAACAGAGGACTGGCTCCTATCGGCGAACCGTAGTCGCCATGTTGAGCCGGTGTAAATATAATATGTTTGGTAAAAGGGGCAGTCAAACAGGGATCTTAATGTCCATTATGTTAACTGAGGGTGAAACTGAAGAATAGTAGCGTCATACAACAAACAAACTGGCATTCCTCTGCCAAATGAGGAAAGGTGTGGCGGTGTGTGAGTACACGATGACTAAACGCCACTTCAGTGATAAGTACAAAAAGGAAAAATAATCCTTTTTTATATACAACCCTCAGCAACTCTAGTAGTGGCATGCTTCATCATCGGGTTCACCCTGACTCCTAAAGGTCAGGGTGGGCTCACCTGTGTTCCAGTCAGCTCTTTGTACATTAGTAGTCAGGGAGAGGTACACCTAAATAAAAATTCCTCATCCACTCCCAAGATATCCCTTTATTAGCGTGGTGGATCGGAAATGATTAAAAACTAAACTATATAAGGGGCAGAAAGGATACAATGGTCATATGACCCTTATAGTGCCAACATGTTTCTGCCCTACACTAATGGCCGTATGAGGTCTAGACTCTAGAGCATTCGTCAGGAGGATTTGTTTTTACTAATACTCCCCCGGTGACGTTTCTGTACTCTGAGGTTTAAGAAAACACGCACAATAAAAATATATTTTTTTAGGCAAGCACAGGCATTGAATACTTGCCTATTCAATGATAACTGTAGATAAGGAAAAACAATGAAAGTGTCTTTTAAATGTCAAAGTAGACTTTCGTGACCACACAGTTGCATCCTCTTATGTAGATAAGTTCACATACTCATTTCCATAGATCCTGCAGCCAAAATCATAGTGCAGGTGTCAGGCAAACATTGCATTCCAATTGTGCGCATGCAACTTTTTTTACATTAGTGTCAGTTATGAGACCAATCTAATGCATACACATACGTAAATATTAATGGTAGTGTTCCAGAGCACGTCTTGCGATCAGGTGAACTGTGAGTAGCATCCAATGAAAGTGGCAAGGTAGAATGAGTAAAAAAAAAAAAACTCCACTCATAGAAACATGGTCGCCATTTTGAGCCGGTAATAGTTTTTGATCTTCAGTGTGATATATATCCGACAAAGAAAAAAAATTCAAATAGAAAAGGGGAACCTGCCTATAAAATCAAAATAATGGAGAAGAATGTACCAATCCCGGAAAATGTTGTAGCTGTCCAGAGTCATGGCAAGTATAAGTTCAAAGTCCGAAGATAGTAAACAAGCATTTGCAATGCACTAGGTCTCGCGTTACTGATAGTTTGAGGTATTTGCGTTGCAAATAATAATGCAACCCAATAGGTCATACTTGCAGTAATGTGAGACCTAGTGCATTGCAATTGCTCGCGTAGTGAGCCAGAAACCAGCATTGTATGTCTCAGTGCAGTACCGCAAGCTGCTACTAGAGGTCCCTAGTGAGCAAGTCACCAGCACTGCAGGTCTACAAAGTTGGAGTTATTGGCATTATAAATGGCAGTGTTTTTTACCTAGCCATGTTGCAGGGTTCAGTACCATATGTGGCCAAAAGGGGACCTCTTTTGGTCACATATGGTACTGCACCCTGCAGAAGATATGGTAAATCTACCCTACCCATAATGCATTGCATGCAAGACAGTACTAAGAGTACATTCAAATAGCTGTGTCCATATATATACAATTAGTAGCTTTGAAATGTGACAAAAGAATTATTACATCTGAAAGAGACACGTTAGTGACAGATTCCTTACCTTAGAATATCCCCAGGCGTCAGACTGGATCCGGAAAGTTTTTTGCGTAGCAGTACCCTTGCGCGTCAGTAGGCGGCGTCGTGCGGCTCCGCGTCCGTTGTCGGCGTCGTGATCGCCGGGATGACTTCGCGGGCAGTACTTAGACGCCGCCCCTGCGCGCTGATGTCAGTTCTTCTTTTTCCGCGCCAGTAAGCGCAGATCCGGGAAGAGCAGTGCCCTAGTCAATTTTTGACTAAATTTTTGGTGAATTTTTCACTGTTTCTTTTCGAGTCTTCATCGACTCCTAGGTGTCATAAGGATGCCCGGCTTCAAGCCATGCGACGCCTGTGGTCGAATGATGTCGATCACAGACCCGCATCTAGAGTGTCTCTACTGTCTCGGCCGAGACCACGACACGAAGTCGTGTCCTGACTGCCGGAAACTTCACCCGAAGGCTTTGCGAGAGCGGTCTCGAAAGCTACTTGAGGTCCGGCAGTCGGCTCCGCGCCGCACCAAGCCCCGGTCCCGTGAGAGGTTGAGGGGCCGGTCGCGGAGCCCCCGCCGGTCGTCGGAGTCCAAGTCTTCGCGCTCCTCGGGTAAGTCGAAGCACAAAAAGTCTAAGAAGCATCATCGCTCTAAGACTTCGCCTCGCCGGTCTCGCGACTCGGCTGAGGCCCCTGTCGGCACCGTCCCCGCGGCCCCGGACGTGCCTGTGGAGCCGCCCCCGCATTACCCGTCCTTTCCGGGTTCGGGGGCGACTCCGGCCGAAATACAGGAGTCCCGGCGCCGCCTGTCCCGCCAGCCTTCATCCCGGCCTCGATCCCGGCTCCGGTGGGACCGCAACCCCCATCGACGCCGGTTGACCTAACCACGCCTCCGCCGACGCCCCCGGTGCCGTTCCTGACGCCGTCCGGGGCTCCGGACGGCGTCGTTCCCCGGTTCTCTCCGGCTCCTGACATGGAGCCGGACCGACGTCGCTCGACGCCGGCTCCGGCGCCGATGAGACCTTGGGTCCCAAATGTCCCTCCTCCATATTTTGAACCAGAGGAGGACCAGGAGAGCTGGGAGGGGTCGGAAGACCCTCTCACACAACAGTGTGAGTATGATCAGGACTGGGCTGAGGAACTTGGGGATGCCAGTGGTCTAGACACTTCCCCTGACACTGGCATGCTGTCTCCTCCCGTGGCTACGGAGGAGGGAGCTAATTTCGCAAAGGTGTTGCGTAGAGCAGCTGGAGCCTTGCACCTCCAATTGCCTACTGTGGCTGTCAGGACTAATCTCCTGACAGAAGTGCTTCAGCCGGCAGCTTCCTCCACGGAGACTGTGCTGCCATTTAATGATGCACTCAATGACGTTCTTTTGGGCGCCTGGTCCAAGCCCACCACAGGGGCTCCTGTGGATAGGAACGTGGCCCGACGCCATCGCCCTGCTCCGGGCGACCCCTTGTTTCTCTCCCAACATCCCAACCCCGAGAGCTTGGTTGTCCAAGCCTCTGCCTCCCAAACCGCCTTCCCTACCGCCCCTCCGGATAGGGAATCCAAACGCCTGGACCAATTTGGGAAGAAGGCTTTTTCTTCCTCCAGTGCTGGCTTGCGGTCCGTCAACACCGCTTGCCTTTTGGGCCGATATACCCACTCCCTGTGGGATTCGGTGGCGGCTGTTTTGCCACAGTGTTCTGAGGAGGTCCAGACACTGCTTACCCGCGCCATTGTGGAAGGAAGAGATGCGGCTAAATACACCATACGTTGTGGCCTTGATACCGCCGACTCGCTGGGCAGATCGCTTGCAACGACGGTGGCGCTACGTCGCCACGCCTGGCTGAGAACAACTGGTTTCTCGGGTGATGTCCAGAATACACTCATGGACATGCCCTTTGATGGAGTCGGTCTTTTGGTTCCAAAGCAGACCATGCGCTGGAGCGTTTTAAGGACTCACGGGCTACTGCCAAGTCCCTGGGCCTTTCTGTTGTGCGCCCTCCGCTAACCTCTGCTTTTCGCCCCTTTCGTGGCCACGGAAGGGGCGCCCAGTCACGTCAGCTGCCCAGCCACCGGCCCGCGCAGCAGGCGTCTTCGCGTGGCCGAGGACGTGGATACCGCCGTGGCGGTTCGGGCAACCAGCGTGCGGGTCAGGCCACCACCTCCAACCCGTCCGCGGCCTCCAAGCCCTCCTAGTCCTTCCTTTCAGGTGCACAGCACGCCAGTAGGGGGCAGGGTCCGCCATCACCTTCACCACTGGCGTCCCATCACCTCGGACAGGTGGGTCTTGGACATTGTCCGAAGGGGCTACTCCCTCCCCTTCGAGACCACCCCCCAGCCATGCCACCTCAATTCCACCGCATGTCAGGGGATCACTTGGTGCTTCTGCAGAAGGAAGTCACGGCCCTCTTGGCCAAGAGGGCCATCGAGCATGTTCCGACCCCAGAAGTAGGACGTGGTTGCTACTCCCACTTCTTTCTGGTGCCCAAAAAGGACAAGGAGGACATGCGTCCTATCTTGGACCTCCGGAACGTCAATCGCTTCCTCCGGAAGGAGAAGTTCAAGATGCTCACCCTAGCTCCGGTCTTGACTGCCCTCGACCCTGGAGACTGGTTGGTAGCGTTGGACTTGCAGGACGCTTATTTCCACATCCCCGTCCTGCCGGCCCACCGGCGTTACCTACGGTTCACGGTAGGCCTCGAGCATTTTCAGTTCACCGTGCTCCCCTTTGGCCTTACAAGTGCCCCTCGGGTGTTCACGAAAGTGATGGCGGTGGTCGCAGCTCATCTGCGCCAGGCAGGGGTTCCAGTCTTCCCCTACCTCGACGACTGGCTGCTGAAGGCGGGCTCGTCCCAGGCAGTCGTCTCCCACCTCCAGACTACGGCCGAACTCCTGCACTCGCTGGGGTTCTCCATCAATGTGCCGAAGTCGCATCTGATTCCTTCTCCACAGCTCCTTTTCATCGGAGCAGTTCTGGACACGACGCAGTTTCGGGCCTATCCTCCCGAACGGCGAGTCCGGGATATTCAGGCTATGATTCCAATCTTTCAGCCTTTATCCTGGGTTTCGGTACGGATGACCCTGAGGCTGCTTAGCCTCATGGCCTCCTGCATCCTGCTGGTCTGGTCGATCATGCCAGATGGCATATGCGGGCTCTGCAGTGGGACCTGAAGTTCCAGTGGGCGCAGCACCAGGGCAACCTGTCCGATCACGTCCAGATCTCGGAGGGGGCTGCAAAACAGTTGCAGTGGTGGCTCTCGAACCGGCAATGGGTCATGGGCAGATCCCTCTCCCTTCCCCAGCCAGAGCACACAGTTGTGACGGACGCGTCCCTTCTGGGATGGGGCGGTCACATGGGAGAGGCGGAGATCAGAGGCCTCTGGTCTCCGGCGGAGTCCCGGCTCCATATCAACTTTCTGGAGCTCCGGGCGATCCGACTTGCACTCAAGGCATTCCTTCCCTCTGTCAAAGGGAAGGTAGTGCAGGTGTTCACAGACAACACCACCTCCATGTGGTACTGCAACAAACAAGGCGGGGTGGGGTCGTGGACCCTCTGTCAGGAGGCTCTGCGCCTCTGGACATGGCTGGAACATCAGGGCATGTTCCTGATGGTTCAACACCTGGCAGGTTCCCTGAACGCCAGGGCAGACGAACTCAGCCGCAGGTGCATGATGGATCACGAATGGCGTCTTCACTCGGAAGTGGCGCAAGGTCTCTTTCTGCAGTGGGGAGAGCCTTGGTTAGATCTATTCGCCACCGAAGAGAATGCGCAATGTCATCAGTTCTGCGCGTTGGAATTTCCAAGGCGGCACTCGCTCGGCGACGCTTTTCGTCGCGAGTGGAGTTGCGGTCTGTTGTACGCCTTTCCGCCTATACCACTTCTACCCAGAGTGTTGAAGAAGATTCGGCGCGACCGGGCCCAAGTCATCCTTGTGGCTCCGGACTGGGCTCGAAGAGTTTGGTATCCCGAGCTACTCAGTATGAGCGTCGATCCCCCGATCCGTCTGCCTCTTCGGGAGGATCTTCTGTTGCAGCAGCAGGGGACGGTCCTCCACCCGAACCTGTCCAGCCTCCACCTGCTTGCGTGGAGATTGAGCGGCGGCAGTTGATTCCTTTCGACTTGCCTCCCGAAGTTTGTGATGTGATTCTGGCAGCCAGGCGTCCCTCCACTAAGGTGGTATACGCCTGCAGGTGGAACAAGTTTGTGGCATGGTGCACAGCAAAGGCTGTGAATCCCCTCTCTGCCCCTCTTTCTGAGGTTCTTCTGTTCCTTCTTTCACTGGCCCAACAGGGTTCTGCCCTGGGTACCATCAAGGGCTATCTTTGTGCCATTTCGGCCTTCCTCAGGCTTCCTGATCAGCCCTCCCTTTTCAAGTCCCCTGTTGTTAACCGATTCCTTAAAGGCATTACACACCTCTTCCCTCCTGTTCCGTTTGTGATGCCTCAGTGGGACTTGAACTTGGTTCTTACCTTTCTCATGTGCGCTCCCTTTGAGCCTCTACATAACTGTCCTCTTCGTCTTCTGACTCTGAAGACGGCCTTTCTGGTGGCCATCACCTCCGCTCGGCGGGTGAGTGAGCTCCAGGCTCTATCATGCAAACCTCCCTTTCTGTCTGTCCATCCAGACAAGGTTGTTCTTAGGACGCGTCCGTCCTTCTTGCCAAAGGTGGTTACTGCCTTCCACATTGGGCAGACCATCACTTTGCCCACTTTCTTTCCGCCTCCTTCCAGAGAGGAAGAGAGGCTCCACCGTCTGGACCCAAAACGTGCGCTTTCCTTTTATATCAACCGCACACAACACTTCCGGGTGGATGACCAGCTCTTTGTTGGCTACGTGGGCGCCAAAAAAGGTCGGGCGGTGCACAAGAGAACCATCTCCCGCTGGGTAACCTTGTGTATCAAAGCCTGCTATTCTTTGGCTAAGAAGGAGCCTCCTGTTGGGCTGCGTGCCCATTCCACCAGGGCAACGGCTGCTACCACGGCTTTGGGCCGCAGTGTTCCGCTGCAGGATATCTGTCAGGCAGCTACGTGGGCCTCGCTGCACATGTTTACAATGCATTACTGCCTTGACAGTCCGGTCCGGAGGGACGGCTTCTTTGGCTGTTCTGTCCTCCGGGACTTCCTTGTCTGATCTTTGTTCGCAGACCCACCACCGGGGTTGGTATTGCTGGGGTATCTATTCTAAGGTAAGGAATCTGTCACTAACGTGTCTCTTTCAGATGCACAAGTTACTAACTTGTGTAACGATATATCTGTAAGAGACAGTAGTTAGTGACAGATTCCTTACCGCCCCACCCATCCTCCCCGTTCTGCGAACTGATTTCTAGGGTTAAGGACATCCCTTTCAGGGCCCTAGTATTTTTCAGACACCTAGGTCAGCTTCTTGCATGGCTCTGCGTTCCTGGCGCGGAAAGTCGTGTACAGAACTGACTTCAGCGCGCAGGGGCGGCGTCTAAGTACTGCCCGCGACGTCATCCCGGCGATCATGACGCCGACGACGGACGCGGAGCCGCACGACGCCGCCTACCAACGCGCAAGGGTACTGCTACGCAAAAAACTTTCCGGATCCAGTCTGACGCCTGGGGATATTCTAAGGTAAGGAATCTGTCACTAACTACTGTCTCTTACAGATATATCGTTACACAAGTTAGTAACTTGTGTATTAATTTCGGATTAGGTTGTACTGTGTGTGGAGCTGATAAAGGGAAATTTATAGACGGTCTCATATAAATGTGAGATGTTCTAGTGAGTGAAGTAACCACTGCTAGCCTAGCTTAGGACCAAGTGTGTGTCCTGCCTGAAGCCTTCTAAGAAAATAGTGCCTTGAGGCTGTAATTAAAACCTAGAGAGTAACAACACATGTAACAGCGGAGTCCTCATGGGAGGTTACAAGAAGAGACAAGGCGGTACTAAGGAGGGACTACTAAGCCTATTGACAAATGAAAAGCCACCATTTGCAAAGAACAGGAGCCAATTAAAAAGATGGGCGGAAAGTGGGTGGTACTTTATTCCCATATCCTGAATACAGCACGTCTCGAAGATACAGCGCAAGCGCTGCCTAGGCGAGACATAAAAAGAAAAGAAAAAAAAAGTTGAGGGGAAGTGAAAGGATAACAAAGGTGGACTATCCTGTGTCCAAAGAAAATGTAATGAGAAAGGTAGAAGAGGCAATAAAAATTAGTAACCCATTAGGACACAACAAGCTCCAGAGGCCTCCCTGCAACTACCCAGCTGTCCGACTGCAACTGGACCTGCAACTAGACCTGCCTAAGCCCTTCTGGACTGAGTTCCTGATCCCCAAGAGGTGCCTCCCCAGGTCCTGGATCCTTGGCTGTCATCAGTTGAGCTCCTTCTGTGAAATCCTGAAGTTTTGAGCTGTATGTGCCGGAAAAGCTAACTTTTTTTTAGGTGGGCTAACTTTGTCCCTGTATCGAGCCCACACTCCATCGTGGTCGGCCTGAACTTGTGACTTTGTCGCGGTCTCGCACGACTAGATAACCACAGTGGGCTCTTCTTGGTGCTGCTATTTTTACTTAAACCTTTAAATTGTATATCTCTGGTTCTCCTGATTGCATTTGTGTCGTTTTGGTCTCATTTTATTTATTAATTTTTACTCTATTTTTCTAAATTGGTGTAGGATATCTCTTATGTTGTATTTTTACTTGAATACTGTTTGTGTGCTGCATAAATATTTAACACAGTGCCTCTAAGTTAAGCCTGACTGCTCTTGTGCCACGCTACCAAAGGGTTAAGCGCAGGTTAATTTAGTGACTTTTGTGGATCACCCTGACTAGTATTGTGGTTTCTTACAGCCTCCACACCTGTCACTACCCTGAGGCTAAAGTGAGTGAATGTACCCCCTTAAGAGTTTTTGTCCGCAGTTCTGCCTCTGGCAATGAGAGGCCTGTTAGTCCCTATGCCCCATTGTGTGAGGGCCCATCTGCTTCTATGACTGTCACTAAGACGTCTGTGTGTCACTCGCATGCTTTATGAGGACCTCTTTGCCTCTGATACTGCTGGTGCCCCTTAGAGAGTTGCTTAATGGTCTGTGTGACTCCACAGCTATTAGTGTTTCACCGTTCCTACGACCAGTATGTATCAGGTCTCCTAGATGTTCACAGAAATGAAGCTTTTAAAAAACCCAAAAACATAATATGGCAAACTTCGTCCGTTTATACGAATGCCTCTCGAGCTTTGTCTGCTTTTATATATTGCTGCGAATGTAAAGTAGCAGTCTGATTAATTCTCATGCACAAATACTTTAGTTTTATTTGCTGTAGCCAATTACCTTAAGAGGGAATGAGCACCATTATATTTCCGCAAACCGTGAATAACCTACAATAAGTTGTCCGGATGCCAATTTACCTTCTTAGTTTGTATGCAACCCTGTACATATGTGCATTTCCTTCTTGTAGTTAAAATAGAACTACTTTGGCTCTTGGTGGGAGTATTCTCCACTGGTCTTTTTATGCATTGTGCCCACTTAAGGAAAATGGTGGTAATTCAATTATCAGGCCAATTGTGCATGTTTGACTGACACCAGCAGATGTGAGACCAGGAACTTTGCCAAATCAGAAGTCTTTAGCAACAGTTGATTGTGTGTGTGTGATAAAGATATAATAAAGGTTAGAGTTCTCTGCTGCCTTTTTCTCTGAGAAATACTAGTGTCTGAGAACTTTCCATGCCAACCCTGATGTCTCTTGCCCAGAGTTCAACAAACTGTGGCATTTGGTCCATAAGGAGGTGCAGTTAAGTGCATGACTACTGTGGAAAGGCGAAGGAACGAAGCAGTTGCAGTCTGCTTAAAAGTATTGGTAAAATACAATAATATTTCCAAATTTTTGATTGGTTCATATGAAAAAAGTAGGATTATATTTTTTTTGTCAATTTGCTGTTTGAAGTACTTTGATGTGAAAAAGAAAGTACACCTTTTTAAGATTATATGGATTTGAATGTTAAGACTTATCTGTCCATTGTACATTTTTGTTGTTGTTGTAAATCTGTTTTTATTAAGTACTCATACAAGCGCATCATGGCAATTTCAGATGTGTTGTTGGGCATTGCAGTTGCTACAGATCGTGCCACATACCAATGCCCATACAGTTTTAGTACATGTCCCAATGCAACGTAACGAATCTAGAAGGATACGGTCAATTTGAGCATTTCCAATACATCTCCAATACGTAGGTGAGGAAAAGAGAGGGATGGGGAGAGGAGACATAAGGAAATGGCAGTTCATGCATATCTCACAGTCTTAAGTGTCCAATGAAGCTTGGGTATTCATGTTTGCCCCCGCACGCGTGCGCATATGCAACCATGTAGAGCCCCCTGGTTGCACTGGCGCCCGCACACAGGTGGGCAACAGTAACAGATTCACAGGTAACTACACAAAGAGAAAATACGTGCAACAGAACTTGTAAAACATATAAAACATATGACCCGCAACCCCCACACAATTGCATGGACATCGACACATGCGGTCCAAACAAGTCACCGTTATCAACTGCTTCCCCGCGTCCAAGATGTGCATATGTGTGTTGCGCCGACCAGAATGCAACTTCAGTAAAGAGAGTGGCGCAGTGTATGTGTTATGTCGGCCGGTGCATGCACTAGTGATCTGCTGCTTGGGCGTCGGATGAATCTACGGGAGGTGCATCTGTGTTATATTGTAGCTCAGTATATATGGTGTCCCAGCATGTGGCGATAGGGATCTTACGTAGCCCCAGGGTTTCCTCGCGTTTGATAGCAGAACTTTCCGCTTTGGCCCATGCGAGCATGGAGTTACGCCAATCGCGTATATGAGGGGGGTCAAGTGCTTGCCACTTTTTACTAATCAGCCTCTTGGCCACTATTAACCCCAGGTCTAGAAACCTGGATGTGATTTTATTGGCGGGTGTCCTGCGGAACTTATGTAATAGGTATGTAGGCCACTCGAAAGGCAGCTCCTGACCAGTGCAAGCGAGTAACAATGCGGCCACCTCCCTCCAATATGCGCACACTCTATGGCAGCTCCAGAACATGTGAAGCAAGTCAGCCCCCAGCTCCTCGCATCTTGGGCATGTAGCATCACCGCGATTAAAATATTGGTTGATTTTCGCAGGCGTGAGATATGCCCTATGCACGATATACAGCTGTATCTGTCGGAAGCGCATGTTCCTGGGGATGCGAGTCGGGCTCTCAAGTACTTGGTCCCACTCTTTATCAGTGAACTGGTGACCCAGATCTTGTTCCCATTTACGGCGAAGTGTATCAAGACTGATCGCTGCATGGGCCCTGAGTGAAGCTGCAAACCAATGTGTCAGGTGTCTACCTTGTCCCATGAAGTGTAGGTATTGCATAGTGAGGTGCGTCTGCGGCTCTGTAGTGATATCCCCCATTTTGTCGTGAGCGAGGCCACCAGTGCTCGATGAGTGAGAAACTGTCCAGGCGGTAATCCTTCTTCATCCACAAGCGTTGTGTATGGCGTAAGCGCACCTTCATGATACAGATCTCCAAGAGTGTGGACGCTCTTTTCCTGCCACTCCCCGAGTGTACGTGATGTCAGAACCGTTTGCCCAGTGGGAGTTCCCTCCAGTGGTCTCGCCGGTGCATAGGGGATCACGCTGCGCGTTATATACAGGCTCCTGCGGAAACATTTGTAGGCCACAGTGAGTAGCAAAGGTTCTGGCGGACGCAGGCGCGCTCCCGGATGGAACAGTGTGACAATGTGCTCCTGCAGGTAGGGCGGCTGTGTAGTTGCCGTGTCTGCACAGTGACGGCCCGATAACCACCGTGCAACCCATTGTAGTTGGGAGGCTAAATAGTAGTGTTCGAAACAGGGAGCCGCCAGTCCTCCAGGTACAGTTTGCTAAGTGCCAACCTATGCCTGGAACTTCCCCAAATGAAGTCCCTGAGCTGTTTCTCAAGGGTGGTGAAGAAGGAGGCCGGCACGTAAAGTGGCAAGTTTGTAAAGTAATATAGGAGCCGCGGGAGTATCACCATTTTGGTGAGTGCTATTCTACCCGCTACAGCCAATGGCAGCGCGCTCCAGAATCGCATTTGCGACTTAATGGATGTCACCGCCCTCCCTAGGTTTCCATCAAATAGATCGTTCGGTTGGCGGTAGATCTGAATCCCTAGATAGCGGAATGTATCAGGCTGCCACTGAACTAGTTTGCCACCCATAGTGAATACCGGGTCCGTGAGTCCATCTTTGAATGGGTAAAGGCAGGATTTATCTACATTAACTTTCAATCCGCAAAGTACGGCAAACCCCTCCAGCAGTTGGGCCAGTTGGGCAGGAACGAGAGTAATATCCCTAACATAGATGAGAAGATCGTCCGCATACAACGAAACCTGATGGGTAGCATCTCCCAAAGGAATGCCGTCTCCCAACTGGGTGTGCAGTAGCTCCGCCAAGGGCTCCATGGCGAGCGCAAACAGAAGTGGGGACAGAGGGCACCCCTGTCGCGTGTCTCTGGATGGGGAAGGAATCTGAGATTTAGGGGCCCATTTTGACTCTGACAATAGGATCAGTGTAAAGAAGACGCGTTGGTTGTATAAAGGTTGGGCCAAGATCGAATTTCTCCAGCACTGCAAATAGGTAAGGCCACTCTAAGGAGTCAAAGGCCTTCTCCAGGTCCAGCACGAGACACCCTGCTCGCGGCCATTCCCCAACCGCCTATGTGGCCACCCTGTAGAAACGTCGCAGGTTGAGGGAGGTACTGCGAGCGGGTACAAAGCCATTCTGGTCGGTGTGGACCAGTCCTGGAACCACCTGTGCCAGCCGATCCGCCAAAACCTTCGCCAGCATTTTATAGTCGGTGTTAAGTAGGGTGAGGGGTCTGTAGGAGCCCATCTCTACCGGGTCTTTGCCTGGTTTCAGCAGTGATATTAGGTGAGCCTCCCGCATGGAGGGGGGGAAGCCGCCGAGAGTCTAATGCAGTAGTGAGGACAGTGCTAAGACGCTGAACCAATGAGACGCGGTACGCTTTATAATATTCTGCCGGTAGCCCATCCGGCCCCGGGGTCTTCCCAGACGCTAGAGATTGTGAGGCTTCACCAAGATCTGCTCGTACAGCATCTCTCTGCGCTCCCTGGTCACTTTAGGCAGCTGTAGCTCATCAAAAACCTCCCCAAGTCTTGATCGTCGCATCTCCAGCGGGACTGATATAGAAGTGTGTAGTGGTGCGTCAGAGCTGAGTGTATGTCGCGCTGTGTGACTAAGAGTTGTCCCGTGTGCGCGCGTAGCGCTCCAATCGGGGCGTGGTCTTGTCGGATCAGCCAAGCTAGCAGTCTGCCAGATCTATCCGCCGCAGAGTGGGTACGGGCTGTGTGCGCGGCGTAATTGTGGCAGCAAAGACGCTCCAGGCATTCTGCGTGTTCGAAGCGCAATGCCGCCAGGCGTCACAAGTCTCTGCCTGTCCCCTCCCCTTCACGCTCAAAGTGCAGAAGTTGAGCCTCAATCCGTGTTAGGGAATCAGAGAGCTGTTTGCGAACGTTCCACGTAGCCCCCATACAGTGGCCCCTGATGGACACCTTAAAGGCTTCCCATTCGATGAGCGTGTCACTGGCCGTGCCTTCATTTAGCTCAAAATATGTTAAAATAGCTGTCCCAAGTGATGATCGGAATGTCGGATCTTCAAGGGCACTAGGCTGTAGTCGCCAAGAGATAACTGGGGGACGATATGCCTCCCATCCGAGGGGCAGCAATTAAGGGTTATGATCAAAGTGGGTCCGCCCTAGGTAGTCAGCACCTCGGACAAGTGGGAGTAAAGCCTGTGAGGCCACCAGTCTATCTAGGCTTACATGTAGCCCATGCACTGCCGAGTAATGAGTATACGCAGGCGGTGGGGTTAAGAATCCGCCACACATCGTGTAGCACCCAGTGTGCCAGCCAGTCGGAAAGGGCCTGTGCATTGGATGCAGAGAGGGTCCTGTTAAGAGGTGGGAAGGACCTGTCTAGGTCCACATGTAGAACAGAGTTAAAGTCTCCCCCCAGGAGCCAGGGAATCCCATTCCAGCAGGCAACCACTGCAGATACGCGTGCAAGGAAAGAGGCCTGATCCAAATTTGGGGCATAGAGAGAGCCCAGTAAGATCTCCTGGCCATTCAAGCGCCCTTTCACAAGAGTATACCTGCCGTCTGCATCATTTGTCTTCACAAATAAACGGGGTACCCGCCCTGACCCAGATTAGTGTGCCTCTCGCATGCGCCGAATACGTGGTGCCGAAAATCTGGCCTCTCCATCGTTTGTGTAAGCGCTCCAACTCTACTTTGGACATGTGCGTTTCCTGGAGAAGGGCTACTCCCACTTTATGACGTAAGTATGAGAATATGGAATAGCGACGTGCGGGCGTGTGCATGCCACGTATATTCCACGTGACTAGTGGAATCTGCGTCATGTCTGGTTACTGAGTGGGGTCAAGCGGTATGGGGTGGGCCATGCAGTTGTAGAGATGTGATGTACTTGAGGATTACGGGTCGATCTTAACAAACTAAAACTTAAAGCGTGAACTTGAACCATGGTAATGCTGAGGGCGAGCGCCATGGTGTGGCTCGTCCAAACTAGTTTGTTGCCCAACAGCGGCAGTAACTACACCAATGGAGATATTGGTATGGGGGTGGGCAGTGTGTGTCTAGCTAGGTGCGTTGGTTTTCCCTCTATGACACAAAGTTGTCATCCACATCCCCAGCCTGTTCGATGGCGAATGTGCTTATTGTGCATGTGCGGCGTCCGTCGTGATTATACTATGGCCGAAGTGCATATGATGAGATGGGATGTTAGCAGGGAGGCCATTATTGCATGAGGCGGATCAAAAATACAAGTAAGTTACATAGGAGAGGCACTATACGTACACATCGCAGTCTTTGAGCATGAAGGATCAACATCAGTAACAAGCAATGCAATATTAGACTATACTTGCGTGCTGATTCCCTTTCATCACACTGAGCAATGGAAGTCTCTCACACAATGTCATCTGCAGTCTGCGGGGTAACATCAGGCGGTCTCCCCCCATCAAAGTCGTCAAGTCTAGGGGTGGATGAGCCACTGGCAGTCGCTGATTCAGAGGAACTGACTTCTTGTGCTTCCCGATACATTTGGGCTCCTAGTGTCGCTGCTGCTTCCAGGGCTTTGCGGCATTCTACTTCACTCCGTTCCAGTCGCGGTGCCGCTGCCTTCGGAGGCATGTCTCCTGATCGTCTACGTTTCCCACGACGACGGGACCTCCTATTGATTGGCTGGGCCACTTCCTCGCTTGTGGGGCGGGTCCCCGCCCACAGGCCTGCCTGCCTCCAGCCAATCCCATGCATCATCAGGCGAATCAAAGAAACGGGTAGTGCCCTTGGCTATCACCCTCAGTCTGGCAGGGAACAGTAGGGAGTAGGGGAGTTCCAGTTCGCGTAATTGGCGTTTCACAGCAGTGAAAGTGCTTCGCCGCCTCTGCACCTGTGATGTGTTAATGTTAGGTAAACTTGTATAGCGCGCAGCTGCCCCGGCAAAGGGGCGTCCCAGCGCTGATAGCATTGTCGGTAGAGAACAGGGGCTAGACTGTAGGAAACAAGTAAGTTTTGATGGCCTTACGGAAGGGTAACAGGCAGTCTAAGCGGCGAATCTGAACAGGGAGAGAGTTCCACAATTTAGCGGCAAGACAGCGAAAGGACCGGCCCCCCACTCTGATGCGCTTCACCCGGGGGAACGTGACAAGAAATTGTCCAGCGAAGCGCAGCTGGCGTGCGGGAACATAGGGGACCACCAAATTAGATAAAATCTCAGGGGATGAGAGTTTTAGTATTTTGAAGGCCAGACAAAGTGCCTTGAATTCGATCATCTTGGGAACGGGTAGCCAGTGAAGGCGCCGGCGCCGCAAAGCACCCGACGTAGAGCAGGTTCTTGGGAGCCTGAGCAGGACTCGAGCGACTGCATTCTGGAACCGTTGAAGGCGATTCACTTCCGTTTATTGGCGCCTAACATCAATGAGTTGGCATAGTCCAGTCTGGACAAAATAGTCGCCTGTACTATCAGCTGGCGTGTGGCTGGGTCAAAGAAACCCAATATAGGCCTCAGACCCTGTAGTCCGGGAACACCATGATTGGATTGCCACCAACTCTAAGATCGGAGAGCTTGCAAGTTTCCTGCAAAATGGTGTCCCCGTCTCTATAGTTCAAGAGCTTGAAGAGGAACGGACGTGGCCGAGCCCCCGGAGGGGGCCTCTGGGCCGGTACCCGGTGGGCTCGTTCCACCACAAAATGCGTCGACAGTGTTCCCGGTGGCAGAATGTCCTGCAGCCAGCGTTCTACATATTGTTCCGGGGCTCGACCCTCCTCCCCCTCCGGAAGGCCTACCACGCGGACATTATTGCGGCGAGAGTGCCCTTCCGCGTCTTTGACTCTGTCTTCTAAGGCGTGCACGCGATCTAGAACGTCTTGTAGGGCCGCAGCATGACTGTGAGTAACAGGCTTCAGTTCAGATAATGACTGGGCTTGCGATTGCACCTTCTCTGCCAGGTTATGATGATCCGCTTTTAAGAGTAAAATCAGACACCACCTTGTCAATCCTGGCTTCAAGCGACGTACGTGTTTGCTCCAACGCAGTTCCAATCTTCTCTACCGCTGCCAGTACGGAATCCAGTTTTGCCACCAACATCGCATTTGGGGTGTCCTTAGTCGCACCATCCTCCGCGTTCGGTAGGTCCAGGGAAGTGTTGCATTTTGCTGAGCACTGGTACGAAGGCGGCCCATTGCTAGTTTTTGTGCGGAGAGCTTTGAACCCGGGCACTGAGTGACTACGTAGCAGTAGGTAACCCGGCAGGCTACAGGTGTACAGTTGCTGCTGCAAGCTGTGCGTGTCACGGTGTAAGCAGCAGTCGATCTTGCAGTGTGGCGTTATTAATGCCCCATGTCAGGCCAGGGTACCCTCAGTTTCACAGTTATCGCAACCACTCCAGACCCACTCTGCAGATGAATTGATGTAAAGGCCGTATCAGATTGCGTCTCAGCCGGGCCAGCCTAGCCACAGGAGGATGTAGGAGGAGTGCAGGTCGCAGGGTGCAGGGCGCGTTATGACTCCCGCATTATGTGCATTAGATGGCGTGCAGTGTTCCGCTTTGCTGGGTCAACAGTACCCTGCTTCGTCGCAATCTCCGGTAGGCCCACAGAGAGCAGGATATAGGCCCAGTCTGCCCTCAGGCCGTAACTCAGGCGAACGAAAGCCAGCGAGCATATGGTACACAGCTCTAATGGCGCCCACAGACGGAGAGCCGCTTTGTGCCTTCCCCAGGCCGTCGCACCTTAGCAGCAAAGGTCGCAGGCTCTCACCTTGATGTCACTCAGGCAGAGCACACTGTTCAGTGCCTCCCGGGGCCAGGGCTAATCCGTCGTAGACTTTAGGCGGGGCAGGTCCTCCGATAACAGGGTACAAATCACCGGGCTGCTGCTCCAGCCAGGCCAAGGTTAGCAATGACTCAGTGCCTCCGTAGTCGCAGGGCTGCCCCGTACTGACGCAGCGATAGATGCGCTCCAGCAGCAGAGGTCACAGGCACACCAGCCACTTCTTAATATCCCTCTGGCAGGGCACTCCTCACAGTGGCTCTCGGGGCCAGGCCAAGCCGCCGCAAGGTTCAGGCGCTCTCAGGGTTGCAGTGAGCGGGAGGGAGGCCGCGCCAGTCCCCAGATCGCTACAGCAGGTGAAAGCAGGTCAGCGACCGCAGCGCCCCAGCACACGTAGCTTCGGCGGCGCGGACAGTCTCCGAGCCGCAGCGTGTGATCCCGCAGGTAGTCGCGCCTTAACAGCAGCAGTCAGGGCTCACCTTCACAATGACTCCCAAGGGCCAGGTCAAGCTGCCCCAGAGTTCGGGACCACAGAGTTAGATACAGGCCGCGCCAGCCCCCAGGCCACTACGTTAGGTGAATGCAGGCCAGCGATCGCGGCGCCCCAGTATACGCGGCTCCGGCGGCATGCACAAACTCAGAGTGACAGCATGTGGTCCCACAGGCAGTTGTACCTCAACAGCAGCGGTCGCAGGCAACCCCCTCGGTTCCTCACCAAGCAGGGTTCTTCATGCGGGGCCTCCCAGGGTCAGGCCAGGTCTGCCGCGGGCGCCAGGCAGGTTTCTCCGATCCGGATCACTCCAACAAGAGCGGGACACATCCCGTCCGAGACTGCGATCGGCTCCTCAGTGCCAGCCGCACCGCGACCAGTAGCATGGCTCCCAGGCAGTCTCAGCGGCACCTTCGTGAACGGCAGCGCGTTTTCGCGCTCTCAGCAGATATCCATGCCGCGAGCCTGCCACCATTAAAATCTCCGGTTGCGCCTGCAGATATGTCCGCTACTGGACCTCATCTGGGATCGCAGCCCAGCACCTGTTGAATGCTGACAGCGAGTTCGGATGGGACGGATTCAGGGCAATATGCAGGATAATCGAGAAATTAGTGACGGAGCACTAGAAGCTCGCGTCCGCCATGTTGGCTCGTCAGCCACGCCTCCCGTCCATTCTTCATTCTTCATAAAGTCCTAACAGTTACTAAATCTGACCATACGTGACAACACGCGCACTAATTTCCCTTTGTTATGAATAAAAAATAGGCCAGCACTCAGTAGCCTGTGAAAACGTAAGTGCACCCTGTGGTTCATTAATGCGTGGACCCCCTTTAAGAATTCTGGTGCTCAGCTCTTTACAAAACTGATTAAATTGTGATTTATGGAGGGCAGTTGTTAATGCGTAACACTCTTCAGGTCCTGCCTTAGCATTTCAATTGGTTTGAGTTCTGGACTTTGAATGGACTAATCCACAATCTTGGTTATATTCTTTTCAGCTATTCAGTGCTAGATTTACTGGTGTGTTTGGACCATTGTGCTGTTGCATGGTCCACCTTTGGCTAAACTTCTGTTAGATTGCTTCATGTTTTCCTCCAGGCCCTGCAGCTACAAAGCAGTCTAAAACTATCACATTTACACCACCTTGATTGATGGAGGGTACAAGTTTCTTTAGTTTTAGCCAAGCATGCTATTTTGCATCCATACAGACAATTCCTCTTTGGTCTAATTTGCCTCTAAAACATTGTTCCGGAAGTTTTGTTGCTTATTCAGGTGTAGTTTTTCAAACCTAAGCGATGCAACAATGTGGTTTATGGAGAGAATGGATGATTTTTGCCTTGCTATCTTATCTATCCACAAAAGCTGTTTGGTCCTTTTGTGATTGTATAATCATACTTACTCCATTGACAGAGGCATGCTGTTCTCTGGATGTAGATTTGTAGTTCTGTTCGATATCGAAAACATGACACGGTCTGACCTCATGGCATATTTATGGGACACCCACTTTTGGGTAAATAGGGAACCATCTTGAACGTTTTTAATTTGTTAATCATTCTCTTTGTGGAATGATGGACTTCTTTATTGTTTAAAATTGTTTTATTAGCATACCCAGACTGATGAGCATCAACGATTCTTTCTTGCTTTTGACCTCAACAAACACAACCTGCACAATTCACATAGAAAAGTTCTGTGTGTCCATAGTCTGCATAATTTGCCCAATTTTAGCTATTATGCAGTGTTGGTGCTCCCTCCATTTCCAATCCGTTCCCTATCCCCCCCCCAACCAATACACTGCGCTTTCACACTATTTCTACTTTTTTGCCCCCATCGTCTGTTCGCGCTGTTGTGAAAGGCAGCGAGTCTTCTAAGACCCTCAATGCTGCCCGGTGCAGGGTTCCACCTCTAATTCACTTGGGGTTCGCTATCAAAATAATGAGGCAAGGCGCTGGAAACTGGAAGACAAGAAGAAGGTTTATTTCTCATGAGGAGATCGCGTCAACTGAGACACCGGGATGTCTCAGTGAGGTGTTCTACTGGCAATGCTTCTGACTCTTCCTTTTATACAGTTTTACACAATGTATTTGTTTCTTTTATCATGGTTACAAGCTTGGAGTCTCCGCCCCGGGCAGGTTGTCACACAAGCCTGACATTGTTTTATCAACATGGTTACACAAGCCCAACATTAACTCTCCTCCCACCCAGGTCAAAAACAGACAATTTAATTGCAGCTGGACCTTGCTTCAGGGTCTAAAAACGAGTGAGACCGGCCAGATCTAAGAGTCCGTTCTGTTGATAAGAACAGGTCCCATTGTTGGCAAAAACCAGTCTTGCTGTGTGTAGTGCAATAAACCATGTTTGCAAGAGTCTGTTTGGTATTTGTAACCCGTTTGTGCAGGGATGAGAGGAAAGACGAGTTTGAGGCAGCAGGTGATGTTGATGTTTGTCGTGGAGATAGTTTATAGCCCCCAGCACACATAGGTTTGGTCAGAGAGTCAGAAGGCTGAGAGGACAGGGTGAAATGAAGGTGACCAACAGAGTACAAAATGGCTGTGGTCAATCAGAATGACTGTAGTTTATGTGCACGTAGGAACTTTCATCAGACAAGATGGCGCAGAATGTTCATGATTATTTTGTTCTTAACAGTCGCCCCTTTGAACATAACTAGCCAGCTTGTCAGTCTATTTCGATCTCCATAATGTCCTGTATCTCTTGATCATACATTACTCTCATTTTTGTTAGCTGAGTGTCCATAGTCTTAGGGTGCAAGGTAGTTATGCAAAGATAACACAAAGGTGGTATACAGTGTATACCCAAACAACAACCACATATTGTCAATACTGGGACCAAGAGAATCATTGATATTTTCCAACCCCACTCCTTCAAGATGCCCCAAAGCCAACTTCCAATTGTCCAAGTCTCTGATCCTTGATGAATTTCTGAAGATAGTCTATGGAGATGTTCGATTGCTTCATAGACAGAAGGTGAATTATCAGGCTGCGTCGAGGAACTGTGATGAGGCAGAGTCTGTTTGATCAATGTCTTTAGAACGCTTTTCTTGATGATGCTCTGCAGGGGCTGTGTAGGTTGGTGGTAGAACAAAGGCGATGTAGCACGTGCCCCCTAGTTTCCTGGGAGCCAGGTGTAGGCTTTGGTTCCACAAACAAAGTACATATTGGGTGATGCAACAAGCGCTGGGGGTTGGCAGTGTTCAAAGTCCTTACAATGTTACAAGTGCTGTGACCCACATTCTTAGTCCCACGGCCTTCAATGCATACAAGGCCTGAGACGTTCACCACAGATAGGGCCACAGTCAGTGTTGCAGCAGTTCTTTTCTTCAGGTAGGAAAATGTGGCTCTGACAGGATTATTGAACACTTGTATTTCCACTCGTTCTTTGGAGGGGACATTCATTGGGAATGTCGTATTGGAGGTGTGAGGGCAAAAGGGAGCTGCTGTTCTTCCTGTTTGGTTTAGCCAGAACTCGTTGTAGAACTGAGCGATTGTCCCATCGGAAGTGGCATTGTCTTTGTAACTTTCTTGTAGGAGCATCATCCAGGCAAGGCAAGATCCATGAACAGAAAAGGGTGAAGGGATGAAAGGGATGGAATGTTCAGTGGCATGTGGTAGCAGCCCACAGACCCAACAGTTAGTGGCATTGGTGGCAAGATTGTGCTGGTGCAGCATCTGTACGAAAGAATTATTCCAGAATTCTTTGCGTCGTTCTCGGAGATGTGGCGGTAGTGATACCAGGTAGTGTTCTTTCTTTGTGATTGGTTGCATGGTTGGTGACAATGTTCTGTATGCAGGTGCATTCTCTTCAATGATCCAGAGTGTGACCATTAGCAGGAGGCAGGTGAGAAATGCAGCTACAAGTGCAATTGTCTTTGTACTGTGCAGTTCAAAAGTCTTGGTGTCTTTGCCGTGGCTTTGCAGGTGTTCCGTTTCTTCCATCATCTTCGAGGAGCTCACCAACTGTTAGGACCACAGACTTTTATCTGGTGTTTTTCCTGGTAGCGTTGTTTGGCTGTGCTACCGATCTGAGACTCTGACTCAGTTAGTGGCCTGGTTGTTTGGAGCTCCCCCTTTTCGTCGATCTTAGGTTGTACCCTTTCCTGGATGGCACCGTGGGGTCGGGAAATTCTGATAGTTCAAGGGTGTCTTCTTGTGGGTAGCAACTCAGAGCTGGTCGGTCTCTCGCGAGTACTTCCTCTTGCACCTTCACCCCTTCACAGGTTGCCAGGGTTGGAGGGACTCGTTTGCAATGGAGCGTGCAGTCAGTTTCATTTTATTTCCACTCGGAGGGCAGTTCGGGTGGTGCTCAGGACTTGCCAGGGGCCCGTCCACTTAGGCTCCAGATTCTTCGTTCTTTGGAAGTTGCAGATCAAACATGGTTGCCTGGCTTTATTTCATGTCCCGGGCCCCTGGATAGTCAGGCAAGGCTTGCTGCACCTGTTGGTGGATAATTGTTAGCTCGTTTGTCAATTTATGCAAGTAATCTGCGTAGTTCTGTCTCCTGCCGTGGCTCAGGCAGTAACGTCTGCTAGTGCATTTCCCTGTCCAATGAGATCAGTCACTTTCCTATGTGCTTGGCATTTTATCACTGCTAACTTCTTGGGGAGGAGGACTGCTTGCGTCAAGGCGGAGACTAAATCTCCATGCAGGATGGGTGTACCGTGTGAAGTCAGGAACCCTCTTTCTTTCCATAAGATTCCAAAATGGTGAACCACCCTGAAGGCATATTGGCTGTAGGTGTATATGTTAACTGTCGTGTCAGTCGCTAAGATCGGTCGGGACAAAGGGTTGGTGGAGGGCGTACCGTCAAATCCTATTGAGGTCACATGTGAGCCTGACAAGGGTGCCCTTGAAATCAGTCGTTTGGATAGTGCACTACGTGTTGCTCCCGTGTCTACCAGAAATGGCGACTTTGTGCCTCAGCGGTAACATAAGGGCCTTGCTGATCAACATAGAGCTCGACTGGATCCCTCCCTTGCCCCTGGCTGTCCTATGCAAAGTCGTACGTATTGTCATAATCTGTCTGTTGGTACTGATTCTGTTTGGGATGGTCAAATGTGTTCACTCTTCCTGGCCTTTCCTTGCTTGCTTCACTCGTGTACCCTCTCCCACGTCCTCTTCCTCTCTGTCCACTTGCTATTTCCCTCGCCCCTCTGCCCCTACCAGCTCCTAACAAAGCCGGGCATTGGGTTTTCCAGTGTCCATATTCTTTGCAAAATGCACATTGATCCTGTCCTACGTCTTGGCGTCCTACATATGATGTCGATGAATTGTTACTAGGTGGCTGTACTCTAGGGGTATTCTGCTGGTATCCTCCCCTATATTGCTCCCTTCCTGTATTCGCCCCCTGGAGTTGTGCTATCATTACCCTTTCCTTCAAGTCCTTCTTTTTCCTTTCTGTAGCCCTGTCATTTTCGTTTTTCTGATGCTCATAGTACTGGGCCATTTGGAGAATGGCCGCCGGTTTAGATGCTGCCCAACTACTTTCGCTGGCTTGTAATTTCTGGGATACATCTGGCAGTAGTCCTTTGACATAGTTCTGCACAAATAAGTGGTGTCCGGTTGCGGTGGACATGTCTTGTCCACTGTAATCGGAGAACACTGTTTCAAATCTGGAGAAATACTCTGAGACATCCTCTTGTGGTTTCTGGCGGCACGCGGTTACTATGGACCAGTCTATCTTTTTCTCTGGGATCAGCGTTTTCACTTTCTGAACTATTTTGTCAGGGAGGTCCAATATTGCTTTAACCGGTTTTTGACCAGGGTTCCGCTGTTTATCTAGTGTGTTAAGTTGTTCCCAGGTATGACCAAGCAGTTCGGTATGGTCTATTTTCCTAATCTGTTTCCACACATCTGCTGGCAAACATAACCCGAAGAACAAGTCTATGTCGGCAAGTGTCATTATTGTTGATCCCAGAGCGGTACCTAGCTCGGTGTAAAAGGCGGTGGGGTTCTTTCGTAAATCCGGTAGAGATTTACGGAACGTCAAAATGTCCTGTCTGTCCCATGGTTGATACACCCAATTGTAGACCACCCTTCCTCTCTAGCGTCTTGATGGTTTATATCGTCATTAGTCCCTTGTCCTCTAGGAGGTACCCAGTAAGGGGCAGCTTCTTTTATTGGCATCATGCTATCTGTTTTTTCCACTGGGGGTCCTGCTACCTTAGTTGTCCTGTCCCTATCTATCTGTCCTTGTTCTATGAGGTGACGCAATACTTCTAGTGTGGATGAAAATAGTTCTGTAACATCGTTGTCGCCTTCATCTCCGATGTCTACCTTCCTGTAGAGAGCCACTAATCGCTCGGGCCCTACGTTTTGGTACTTCTCTTCATATGCAGTAAGGGTGTGGTAACAGAGACGTACAATAAAGTATCGTTTGCGGTTTTCAACATAGGAGTCGCATATGTCTGTTACGTGTTCTTCTGTTTCTTTCCTATCTATGAGGGTTTTAACTATTTTATCAATGCCTGCTCGCTCATTTTTACTTAATCGCGGGACCCTGGGCGCTCCTATTTCCTTGGTTCCTACCTCTACTACTGCCTCCTTTGATGAGGCATTTGGTGTGGGTGGCTCGGTGGGAGCAGAGGTGGTGGAGACTGAGGCGATCGTGCCATCTCCAGCTATACTTTGGTGGTCCTGTCGTTGTACTACGGGATGAGTAGGGGCGTAAGGGGGTGGCATGTATATGATTGGGGGACCTAACAATAAATCATCATCTACCCTTTGTTTTGCTGGTAACTTGGGCTAAAGAGTCGAGGGCGTTCTAACAGGGCATTGACCTGATATTTTTGATTCCTGTTCCTTTTTATCGATTTCCTTTTCTTTTAGTTTTTCTTCTAATCTTTTACAGGCTTGGTAAGCTGATTTTCGCGTTTCTTTATCTTGTCTAGCTTCGTCCCTTTTCTTTCTTTGAGCTGCCTCTTTTCGCCATAAGCCAAAACTGTCAAACATGGCTGGTCTAGTTTTCTTTTGTGGAGAGCTAATTCTAACATTTCTATTTTAGCGGGATGGAAAGATCCCGTCAGTGGCCACTGATTTACCCGTTCCTTCCTAGTGTATTTATGCCATAGTTTGCTATAAGCTACGCTGGCTAATCCATACTTTACGTACATGTCCTTGTTAGGGGTGCCTTCCGGCGGTGCCGGCTGACTGACCTCTAACAAACGGTCTGGTCCAAAACAATTACAATCAAACAATCTAGAGAAAACAGGCATGACGTATTTATCGGTCAAAATGAATATCTCAATCAATCAATTTAGACAAAAAGTCTGCACTACCTGTCCTTCGCTGTCTGCAAAGAGAGAATATTCCTATTCTACGTTGTTTGCAAGCAGGGAATGTCTCAAATAACTATATCAAAAAAGGAATACTAGTATTTCAATCAAACTATTCAATCAATCAATTTAAGTCATTTTTTTTTCACGACCTTACCCGGACCGTATGGACAGTTCTTAGTCTTCCCCTTCCAGCGCCTGGTTGTCCTCTCACTCCAACAATCAATGCGGCGTTCCTCTAAGGTCCCAGTCAGGACCGCAGGTCACTCGAGAGAGGTCCGTTCGGAACCGGTGAAGTTCAGTCGATCGGCAGCCAGACAAGGGTCTTCTCAGGCAGGTATACCCCAATCGTTTAGTTGTTCACTCCGTCGTTAGGACCTCTCTACTGGACCCACGCGTCGCTGATGGGCCCCAACGATTGGGCGCCAATTTGTGAAAGGCAGCGAGTCTTCTAAGACCCTCAATGCTGCCCGGTGCAGGGTTCCACCTCTAATTCACTTTGGGTTCGCTATCAAAATAATGAGGCAAGGCGCTGGAAACTGGAAGACAAGAAGGTTTATTTCTCATGAGGAGATCGCGTCAACTGAGACACCGGGATGTCTCAGTGAGGTGTTCTACTGGCAATGCTTCTGACTCTTCCTTTTGTACAGTTTTACACAATGTATTTGTTTCTTTTATCATGGTTACAAGCTTGAAGTCTCCGCCCCGGGCAGGTTGTCACACAAGCCTGACATTGTTTTATCAACATGGTTACACAAGCCCAACATTAACTCTCCTCCCACCCAGGTCAAAAACAGACAATTTAATTGCAGCTGGACCTTGCTTCAGGGTCTAAAAACGAGTGAGACCGGCCAGATCTAAGAGTCCGTTCTGTTGATAAGAACAGGTCCCATTGTTGGCAAAAACCAGTCTTGCTGTGTGTAGTGCAATAAACCATGTTTGCAAGAGTCTGTTTGGTATTTGTAACCCGTTTGTGCAGGGATGAGAGGAAAGACGAGTTTGAGGCAGCAGGTGATGTTGATGTTTGTCGTGGAGATAGTTTATAGCCCCCAGCACACATATCGGGTTTGGTCAGAGAGTCAGAAGGCTGAGAGGACAGGGTGAAATGAAGGTGACCAACAGAGTACAAAATGGCTGTGGTCAATCAGAATGACTGTAGTTTATGTGCACGTAGGAACTTTCATCAGACAAGATGGCGCAGAATGTTCATGATTATTTTGTTCTTAACACTGTGATTTAGGTACCTTTGTTATTTTTTAGGTCTCGCCTGGCGTTGGCGCGCATGCGCTGCTCTCGTCATGCGAGGGCGTTTTGGAATCGATACGGATTCCAGATGTGCACGCGGACGAACAGAAGATGTGCACGCGGGGACTGGATGCTTTACTCGCGGCGTGAGACGGACGCACTATATTTTTCACACTGGCGACAGCTTGTCTTGGGTCTCGCCTGGCGTTAGCAGCATGCGCTGCTCTCGCCATGCGAGGCAATGCTCTTCCTTCCACAGTCTCCCACCCACACGCACCACCCCCCCCTTTCCTTCTCCTCCCATCCACACACCGCCCACCCTGCCCTCCTCGATGTCTTTAAATTCACTTCTGCCAGAATCTTTGTGGCTGCTGTCAGATGATAAGCACTGCCCTGGGCTCCCGTCCCGCCTGAGACAGCTGCAGGTTTGCAGCAGCTGTCGCTTCAGCAGTGCTTGGCATGAAGGACGTTTCGTCAGCTGTGCTTTAAAGCTTCACAATTCTAAGAATGTTTTAGGCAAATGTACGGGGGAGCTTGAACTCTAAGCTGCTATATAGAATGCTTCTCAATCCCTCTTATCTATTGATACTCAAATGTGTTTTATCTTGGGTATTTGAACTAGCCCGAACATAGTTGCAAGGTGCAGCCCATCGTTCTACAGAACATTTTTATTGCAAGAGTAGCGCCTCAAATATGAGGTGCAGCACATGGATAACTAATGTGCTTTTAGGGATTAGTTGACTCCGAATGACAGAAACCTAACAGTGATGGGAAGGGAGAGGAAACATACAAATGGGAAAGTACTTGATGGTGGTTACTTTTAATTCGCATACTTAAACACACCATCATCTACGTTTATTTGATACGTTGGCAGGACTTGTTTTTGTTTTATATTAATCAAGAGAATTCAAAGCATGATAAAAATTGCAACAAGACTGACAGTCATTCAATATTCCACTGCAAGAGCAAGTGTGAGAACTATTTACACAGAAACCTCACCAGGGTAATTATGTGATTTATTGGCTTTAGTTTTCTGTGGAACTGGAAGTTCCAGATTGATGGCCCCGGTTATCAAGGAAAGGGAGTAATCGTTTCTGGAGTTACACCGACTAGTATTGACTTGTTGGCATTATTGATTGCTTACCCTATGAGGGCAATATCCCTAACCCACAACTGTGAAATATATTTAAGTAAAGTAGAGTAAGCAATTCTCAATAACAATAAACATGTAGTTTGATATTCCTTGAGTAAAATAGTGGTCAAAGATTACGTACTAATCATCACATAAGTTTATTTTAATGCAGTTAAAAACGAATGAAAATTAAACGCTAAAATCTCATCGTGGTATAACCCACTTCTTAAAGTTAGTACACCATCTGTACTAGGATTTGGGCAGATTACTCCTACCTTTTATTAGTAGCGGTCCGTTCGGCCCCTGTGGTCCAGTCACAAGTGAATCAAAGTGATTTCAGATGAAGGGTCTCTTCTAAAGGGATGAGGAGGTGAATTAGCAGGTCAAAGGTCGAACATGTATGTGCTAAAACAGCTGCCATGTTGTAATGGAGCTTCAGTAGTAAAAACTTACTGCTAGTAGTTTAGATTCCACTTTGAATTGGTCTCAGCTGGCCTCATGTACTTTATCACTTTAGATAAAGCAAGCAATAAGAACAGAAAAAAAAGTTTGATAATGAAAGAGGGGCAGGCTTATTCAAAGCTATTTGCTAATTCACTTCCTCTTCCCTTTATTTTTATTTACATTTTTTTTTTTATTGGCATTTCAAGGTTAATATAACACGTTTACATTTGCTGTATCTACTTTCATATTGAATTTCTTTGGTATTTGCATATCTATATCTAGACATCAATATCTGTAGGATACTTGTTCTTAAACATTTGTGTTACAAGGTATTAAACCATTTTCACTACAAACAATATAACTCCCCCACCCCCATTGTCGAGTCTGAGCCCTTGGAAGGAGAAGTAGCATAACGGTTCTCTTTTATTTTCTCACTTGCTCGTTTCCACTGCACCGGAGCCCTCCTCCCCCATTGATTTCTCGTCTGGGGCGGGGCTTCTTTAGTGTCCGCTATCATGAGGGACCATGCTCGTGTATCCTCTTCTACCTTTTCATCCCTCCTGATTTTTTTAGGTCGAGCATTCGAGACCTCTTGTATATACTTTAGTATATATTTATATACTTATGTGTATGTTCTTTGTGGGCTCTGGAGATCAGCCCTAAGACTTGTCTGCTTCCGCTTAGAGACTTTTTTTTTCTTTTCAACTGCCTCTATTCAACTGTCTTGATAGAAAACGACTAGCAGAGGTCAGTAAAATACCATAGAAATTGTCTTCCACGAGCACCCGTAGACAATAATATTTTTTTCAAATCTTGTATTTTCAGTAATATGACCACCGAAGGCCCTGATTTTATATTAAAAACAGAGCTTTGGACTATACCATTTCCCGCTGAAAGGCAATATTTCTCTCCGTGTGTTCCCATACCTGGCGTGTCACGCAGTTTGGAGCTTACTTTCCCTCCATGTTAAAGAACAGTAGATGTTTCAGCACCCAGGCTAATGTGCTGCATAGCTAAATACATATAAGGTCCTAAAGGAGAGACCGATTGCATTGCAAATGCTTGTTTAAATAAAGCTGTGCATAAACAAATATCGAAATATTGCTGACCGATTACACATAGACATTCCTGTCCCAGTGTCTGTAGTCTTCATTATTAGCCTGGTTTTAGCTGTTATGCAATTTTTTTTTATTGAGGGAGGTTTACTAATTCGGAACTCTTCACATCTGTTTGAAATTGGTATTTATTTTACTAACCGCTAAGGATGAAATGCTCAATGTTAATCGTTTCAACAAGTAAGTGGCCATTTTTTGTGGAAAGAGACAATTCCCAATTTATATATCCTTGTTTAACCATTAGACATTATTAACAGCATATAGTCATTAAGATGCAGTGTGCTACAGGAGAAGACTGGAAGCAAGATCTAGCCCCGTTTGTCTCTTTACAAATAGCCTAAGTGCAAACTTCTTAAAAAAAATTTGCTCTCATCCATTAAAAAAAATAATCTATTACAATAGATGATGTGCAACCTTAATGATGATTTTTTTTATGTATCATTTGCAGATTTACTGCAGTTTTTGGTCTTTGAGATAAGTTATAAATTTGTGTGGGAAAAGTGTAGAAAACGTGTTGAAATGGTGCACAAGAAAATGACTAGTAGTTAGGCCTGCGCACGCCTTTCAGGCTCTCTTTACACACTAGCTTCTCCTCTTCGTAAAGCGCAAACTCTAATGTGTCCTATCTTTACCGAAGAACATGTGTTGATCACACAGTGTTACTAAGGAAGCCCTCCATCCTGCACCTTTTGAGTACAGAAAGAGGCAGGGCATGCTGTTAAACCATGAAAATGGTTGCGTTGGTTTTCCCTGTGTGGACCTCCAGCAGTATGCGTTTGTGTCCGACCTTTCTGTGCATGCTGAACTCTGAGAGCAAGCTGTATGACATTTCTCACCCTTAGAACAAGGAGAATGGAATGAAAAAATGGGTGGAGGGGCGCCCAGGGCGCTAGCCGAGCAAAGGCCAGCCTGGCTTGCAGGTTCTCTGCTTAGTTAACAGCTGCACCAGTTTAGCATAGATCCAGGTGTAACATTTTATCAAGCAATTATCATTATAGTTAAATGCTATTCAAACAGTTCGAGGTGGACTGTTCACATGGGGCGCAAGGTCAAGACTGATTTGCATATGGCTGGGTCCAAACTGGAATGACATGGCAAGCGGAAAAAATGGATTTAACCCAGATCTGAGACTGGGTGTGAATGCTTGATTTGTTCAGCATTCCGTCTATCATCTGTTCTTTTTGCATTTGTCGCACTAAGTGGGAAGGGTATGCCCAGGTCCTGTGCTCGCTATGCCACCGGTTTCAAGCTAGCCTGCCTGATGAGGGGTGATACCCCGATACTAGTCCCAGGATGCTTGTTTCTGGTCCAGGGAGGACTTGGCCTGTCAGTTCAGGCTGTATTGTTCCCATGGGGTGCAAGGTCAAGACGGATTTGCATATGGCTGGGTCCAAACTGGAATGGCATGGCAAGCAAAAAAAAAGTGGATTTAACCCAGATCTGTGACTGGGTGTGAATGTTTGATTTGTTCAGGATTCCGTCCATCATCTGTTCTTTTTGCATTCAACCAAGCATTGGCAACGTTTTTGTCTACACAACCTATTGGCTTTCCCAGTGTTTTTAGCCATGTTGCATGGAAGCACGGTTGCTGTGCAGCATGGCTGAAAGTTAGTTTATTTTTTAAAAGCACTGACACGGTCACCGCTGCCCATACCCCTAAGTGTTGCACGACCTCCCTTATTCTAAGATGCCTCCACCAGCAATTTTAAAAAAACAAGCATTTACAATGCAATAGGTCTCACAATGACATTGTTGTGAGCTATTGGCATTGAAAATGTCATTGTTTTTTTTTTCCCTTTGTGAAGCATTAATCAAATGGTGTAATTGAAAATGGCAATAGCTCACTTAGTTGTAATTGCGAAATCTATTGGGAAATCTATTGCATTGCATTTGTCCAATTGAGTGAAAAAAAAAGAGTAGGGCAAACAAATGTTTTCCACGTGTAATTTATTTGTTTGAGTTATTAAATGTAGTGTAAATGAAATGTTACTAAAGTATATATAAACTAATTTGTACATTTTTGTTTTGAGTATAGTCATTTTTAGTCTTTGTTAAGGGCGTGCATTAGTGTTCATGGTTGGGGGTAAGATTTAATAACTTTGGAATTTAGGATGAAGACATTGTGAGCTTCCTATTGTGCCTGCCAGTGGGACAGAAAGCTGCACATTTAATCCTTGGCCTCTCCGCAGAGTGCACAGAGCAATAGTTCCATATTTGCCATTTTAAATCAGAACTACACAGGAAAGTGTGCACACATTATGCTGACTTATGGAGTTTAGGCACCAGGAGTGCAGTGAGAGAGCCCAGTTCAGGACAGATAATAATAAAGTGGACAGGTAGAGTGGTCCTGGCACCAACGAGACATCAAAATGCAGAGGGCGGCGGAAGCCCCGTTTCAGAATGTGATGAATATCTCCTGAAGCTGGTAGACGAAGACACGATGCCCCTTGACTGACATATTTACCCCCTATAAAAATGCCCTCGCGGAGAGAACACGACATAGGGACACGTTCCTCCAACAATTTCATAGGTAATTGCCAGTGAGATAAACAGGGCATGAATGTAGCGAACACAGGAAAGGGTTTTTAGAGAACATAGGTTAGTGACGATGCGGAGTAAGAGTTGCAGTTTCAGCTGAGATTAGGCGAAAAGATAGGAAAACTGTCAACACATATGCTTGACTAACCTCGTTAAAAGTCCAGGAAAAGTCGATTATGCGGGTAATACTTCATTCACCCTTGTTGTACACCTTTGTTTATTGTGAGAATGATACTGTGAATGTCAGTGTTTAAATGTGGCACCCTCTACACAGTTTTATAAACTGGAAACGAAATGAAAATAAATATATTTTAAATGTTGGTGCCTAAGAGCTAGAGCTGGTGCTTAACTCAATGAGAGGAGGGTGTGGGTGGATGAGTGAGCGAATGAGTAAGGTCTGGCACCATCCTCACTTAGGGGATATTCCATGTTAGCAGCTTGAAAGTCCTGCTGCTGTCACTCAGAACCCGTTGGTCACTGTTGTTAAATCTGCTGTAATATCCTGCAGTGTTTTCACTGTCACTTACTGTAGGTCCATTTACTGCGATCCTCTTAGAATGACTAAAGACAATATGAGTGGCCAGAATCACACAGAGTTAGCCCGGAGCTGAGACCTCCTCCCTTGAAACTCTGGTCCTGGGTCCACCTACTATCACTAATCTCATTAAAATGATCTCATTATAATGGTTGACTGCGGCAGAAACATCTGTTATATACAGGGTCACTGGAATTATGTGAGCCTGCGGCCGCTGAGATTTTCGCATAGTTATAGAATTGCTGCATTTGCCACATAATCCATCATCTGCTGCTTAATCTGCAGGTTTTAACAAAAAATGTTTCTACCTCAAATGGTGCAAAAGTTACTAAAAATGCAGCGACGTTGATACGCTGTCGAAGGCCAGTTGAAAAGTTGAACTGGTCACCTTTCTATTGCTTATTGCTATATTTGAATTTTCAACTTGTCCTAATGATGTTCAATCAATGTCCAGACAGTGTTATCAAGTTTAAAAATGAAGAAATAATGAAGTAATACTATTACAAAATGTGCCACATTATGCCGCAAAATTTACCTTTTCTTGCCACATAATTTACTCAATCTTGCCGCATAACTTGGCCCTTTCCTGCCGCAAAATTCCAGTGGCCCTGGTTACATAGTGCCATATATTTGGGGGAGGGGTTAAGCGAGTGCCTACAGGTTCCGAGTTTTTTACACTAACAGTTCTAATTGTTCTTTCTTGTGGCCCCGCCCCCACATTCGCAGATCTCACCCCACTGCAGTCATCGTAGCTCCCATACTTTTTTGCACTTCAACCTCTAAAGTTAAGATTCACAATGAGGAGCTGAGGTGAGATGTGTGAAAGGAACTGGTGGGCATAGACTTTGTATATGTCAATCAACTTGGTTTCTTTATACTTAGGAATGTTAAAAATAAACACAGGTTTTTCTGCAATTTAATATATAGCGCGAACTCGACTCGAAGGTAATGGAGCCCTTTACGTGAGCACCAGTTACTTTACATGAGGTCAAATCCTTGTGTTTTTAGGCACGTTGGGATTAAGTGATTTGCCCAGAATCACAGGATGTTTAGCGGCGCCGAGAGTCGCACCTTGTTTCTCAGTTCCAAATTGGGCAGCCCTGACCGTTTCGCCACCCTCCCCCCAGTGGGTGTAGTTTGACGTGTTTTTCTATAAGAAACAAAAATGATATTTTTTTCAGTGACATTGCAGTATGTTTTCTCTGATGAAATGTATTTGTGCAGATTATCGGACATTTGGACTGCCTTTAGTCATCTTACGATACAGAAGGTGCAGGGGGGGGAGCCCACGGTTGCGGTGAGAGAGGTGGAGGAGCCAAAGGGAGAGACGAAGGTTGAGACACAGGGAGGTCTCTGTTGAAGTAACATCACTGCCTTACAGAGTGTTTATTAACCGTGAGCGCTTTATACAAGATACGTCTGGTGCTAAGAAAATCAGCGTTTCTCCAGGAGGCCAGCAGGTTGATCTAAACACCTATATCTGGGTACGTGACTGACTCCGGGGTAACACTTCACAGCGCTCACACTCACCTTGGACTGCCCCCGTGTCTCGCAGGGTCAGCACAGACAGCGTGATCACCACACAGAGTGAGGGGCTCAGAGCCCCCCCCCGGTGTCCATTGCAGCACTGCGGGGTCGGCCTCGTCAGCACTCACTAACCGTCGGATCCCCCACTGCAGCCCTCTGACAGCACACACAGCCCGCACACCGTCCTGTGCCTCGCGAGCCCAAGAGGGAGGAGATCGCACCGTGTGATCTTGCACCAATCCATTGCTGCATAATCTACAGATCCAGATGATGGATTATATGGCAAATGGGCAAATCTATACGTAGCGACTGAACAATCGCATAATTCCAGTGGCCCTGTATTTAGAGTACACATGAGCCCTGACTTGCCTCTTAGTTCATTTATTGCATTGTCATCAGGGTGGGCACGGGAATGTTTCTCAGTTCATGTTTAAAAACACCCAACTTTAATAACATTTCTCACATAATGTGATGTACTAAGATAAAACACTTCGGCTTGTGAAATAAATAGGCTTTTTTAATTTTGAAGACACCTTATCATAATTTAACATGATTTAGACGCTAAATATTTTCAGGGCTCGTCTCATCCTTGGGCTCTTAAAGCCAGAATCGACAATTGGCTCGGCTGTGGCACGGCTCCCTGGTAAACAGTTGGCTCGCCCATCTCTACTTTTTGACCAGCCATACATCCCCTTAGAACAGAAGATTCACTTCAGGCCCCTCTCAAACCTCGCATTCCTAGTGTACAACGGAACCAATTACCTCAAAGAGTCCTCTTAAGCACCACCTGCAGGCCACCACAAGTCCCTCTGTGCCAGAGCGCCCTCCAGAGGCACTTGTTAAACATTACCAATCCGCTGCAAACACGCAGCACTTCACTCCACAAGCACTTCTCAAACAGTGCCATTCAAGCGGCAGAGCAGAATCCTTAACTTCTAGGCGCTCCTCAAACATCATTTCATGCCAGAGCAGAACACTTCCCCTCACAGGACACACTGCACAGGCCCACCTGAAACGTTAACTCGGTTGCAAAATTCCAGTGTGAGAATTGAGTGAGCAACAAAGGACCATCTGAACCATGGCGTGAGAATGACAGGTGTGAACTGAGTGTGTAACAGTACTTGTGTGTAAGGGTGTAGTATCAGAACGTGTGAGCTGGATTCGACTGGTGTGAATCGGGCGGGCAAATCAAGGTATAAACAGTCGAGCGTGTGAACTCGGGTGCGAGAATGAAGAGTGGGAATTGAGTGTGCAACAACTGACGTGGAAGAAATCTGTGCGTTTGTTTGGGAATTGAATGGGTACCAAGTCTGTGTCTGCACCTGCCTGACGAATGCAAACCAATCAGCGAGGAGCAACTGCTGGGACCTGAATAGACAAGTACGAAGAAGCGATGCGTGAAAAACCAGTTGTGAAAATAGAGTGAGTGAGTGACAGTTAATGGTCTGAACACGCGAACGCGTGAGTGGGCTACTCAAACCGATCTGAGAAGCGCCTGCGAGAGCTACGTTTTTGATAATCTAGTGTGGGGCGATGTTTGCACCACCGTCGAGTGCCTTCACTATGTGTGAGAATCTAGTGTGGGGCGATGCTTGCACCACCTTCGAGTGCCTTCACTATGTGTGAGAATCTAGTGTGGGGCGATGCTAGCACCAACATTGAGTGCCTTCACTATGTGTGAGAATCTAGTGTGGGGCGATGTTTGCACCAACATCGAGTGCCTTCACTATGTGTGAGAATCTAGTGTGTAAGCGAAGTGGCAGTGTAACAAACGGACGCCTGGCACATTGTGGGCCAACAGATAATGGGGGTCGAGAGTCCGCGAGACAGGGGTGTCCTCCGGGTGTGACTCTCCCGGCGCCGCGCTCTTACCGTCTCTGGTGGGGGGTGCTCCGCTTCACGCTGGTGCTGCTCCTGACTAGCAAGCTCTGGTTCTGCTCGCAGAAGGAGGGCCCGGCGGATTTAAGGAACTGGGCTGTCCCGGCCGGGGAGGGGCCGCTCTTCCCGCCCCAGCGTGAGCACAGGCCCCGTCACCGCTCCCGCCCTCACCGATTGCAGAAATTCCCGGGCGATAGCGTGTAAGAGAAAGAGACGCGAGTAAGTGAGTGAATGAGGACATTTATAGCGCACACGGCACACTAACGCCCCTGGCCCTGGGCGCGGATGATCGGAACCCAAAACAGTGCACAACAGCTGCCAAACACAGAACACACCCCTCTGGCTCGGCAGCAGGCGCATTAACCATCGGAGCTACGTTAAAGTACGCGCATTCTTTATTGCATGGTTAATTAAAACCGTTACAAAGCAAGTCAAGTAAAAGGAGAAGCAGCTGACCACTACTCTGTATATTTAAAACAGTTCAAAACAATATTTTCTGAGCAATAGTAATATCCAACAAGCACGGAATCGAAACCTGCGCGCACCACAGAGGAGCGGGGGGGCGAGGGAGCCTGTCGTCTGTGCCGCGCGCTGATGCGCGTCCTAGACACGGACGGGAATGGGCGGAGCAAAGGCGGGACATGCGCCCGCCTTTGCCCAATTGCGTGCCGTTTTTTTTTATTTTTTTAAAAGCACGCTACAGCCAATGTGGGCTTCCGAAAGCAAAACCACACGCACGAGCGTGTGGTTAGCTTTCTGAAGCCCATACAAGAGGTCTCGTGCTGCGCGGACAGCGCTACGCACTGCAACGCTAGGCGTGAGACCTAAAAAGCGTTGTAATGTGGCCAGTGGTGGCCGTGTCATACTGCATTTTTTTTTTTTACTTGCTGTCATGCTGCACAGCTGCTGTGCTTGCAAAATGGCTCGAAGCAATTGGGGAAGGCAACAGGTCACATAGGCAAGACCTATTGGCTTTGCAATTGCTTGTTTATAGTACTAATGGAATTTGTGGGGTAGGGTGGGCGGGGTGGGAGTTTCTACTCTGGATAGCAGTCACTCAGTCTTTACTTATTTGGCAATATTTTGTCTTGTAGAATTTTGTAAATTGCTGGAGGTTGGTTTCGAGTATGTTAATCTGTTATTGGGCAGGACATGATTAAATGAATTTGTGTGAAAAAAAATTCTAACAGGATCCCTTTACATACCAGTCGAGTGAGGTTGGTCAGCTCCCTAATTATTGAGGTATTTGACGGAAGTAATAAGTTTGATAGCACAATCATTCTGGCGTTCTTTTGTAGGTCAGTCTTGAGTAACGGAATTGCATTTTTGTTTGAGTCTCCAACTAGTAGAGGAGTTGTAGAAGTAGAACTAATGTGCAGTCAGTGTTTCTACCGTAAAATAGTAATGTCAATGGCCTTCAAACTTTTCTTCCATCTGCTTATCCTCCTAAAATGTTTGTGGAATGGATACAATCCTGAAAAATACTTTATACGATTCTCTGAAAAGCTATTCTGAGAGTGATAACCTGGTAAGCAGAGATCTTATGCTGCAGTGTGTGCAGTCTGTCTTACATTTTTTTGCTCCCTATTTCTTTTCAGCTAAATAATCGCCATACCGTATCATTTTGCTGCAGCACGCCATTGTATTCATATGGTCATTTTAACTTCTTGTGATTTAGTTTTAACATATTAAGACAGTAGCTGATTAAAAGAAAATGCTTAAAAATGTGTTGTGATTTGATTTGGATAGCCTGGTTAATGCAGTCCCATCAGGAGATAACCCTGTACCTTTCAGCCCACTGATTTTATTTTTGTTGATTTTTTTCAAGCCTACTAGTGAATAGTAGGTGGGTCTACACTTTCAAACCATCCTCCGTTCGAAACTTTATAGCGTAGCTCCGTTTCTTCTAAACCATTTATTGGACTTGGCTTTAGCTGTGTGTTTGCAACAGACCTATCGTATCCAAAATAAACTTAGTGGCATTTGTGTCCACCCTTGCTCTTTATTCTACAGTTTCCATGTCTGTCATAGTACTGTGCTCCTTATTTTATGGCTTGCTTTCTTACTCTTTTGTTTGTTCCACCCAAGGAGCACTTTGGTCTCACAGTGCGTTGATTGAAAGAGTGAATTCTTCCACTGCTGATGCCAGGACCTTGCAATGCAGTACAAGGGACTATTTTCTTATCCTCCCTCTTTCACACTCACTTTATTAAAGAATTAGCCTCTTCTTCATATTACTTGCATCCGACCACTGCCTGATGTAGGTCTCCTAGTGGCTATGTTTAAATGGCTTTTAATCCAATGCAAGATGGCTGCTCGTATGTTCACACTTGTGCGGTTTCTATGTTGAATGTTTTTCAAAGCAGAATGTAAGTCAACAGGTTAAAAGTTTAACATTTTAATTTCCCAGGATACATTGCTACTAAGTGCACATCACGAGACGAGCAGTGAGGTGGAAAAATCGTAGATATGCTACCTCCCACACTTTGGTCCCTAGATTACCTTGGTGCACAAATCAGTGGTATTTAATTAATTGTATTATCAAGATTGTATGAGATCTGTAATGTGGGAGGTGAATTTAGCATTGTCTTACCAAGACTATTCATAGATCCATCATGAGAGCATGTCACTTTTCGGTGACAGTGACTGGTAATTTAATGCATGTAAATTAATGGATTAATTGACATCGGTGCTTTAAAAACCCTGGTGAGAATCAATACCTGCAATACTTCAATCCATGACTCATATTGTTGAATAGATTATTTTTGGGGTGTTTTGTGACGTTTGGGATGGAGGGATTGTACCATTCACCTGTTTTTATCAATCATGGCCTATGCACAGTTGTTGATTTTGGAGGGGAGTAGAGTTGGAGTTTGAAACCTGCTACTGTTTTAAGTGCCATCTTCATATCCTTATCGAAAGATTGCTTTAGGATTTTATTTTTTAAAAAGGACAGTAATGATCTAGACCAGGGCTTTGCACCTTGTTGCGTGACTTTTCCTTTCTTGCTGGAATTGTAGGTGCGCTAATAGGCTATTGTGTTCCGAATCCCATGGATTCAATTATTTCTTACACATACGGGGTCGGTATGGATTATGAATGACCCATGGACCATCTATCTTGTTTTGCTTAATGTTTTTCTGTTGAACCCGGATCCATCAATGCTTGGAGAACGATTTGGGACCATCATAAGACTTATGGTGCTGTTTTGGCGTGATTAGCAAAGTCAAAATAGGTTATGCATGAATCATCAAAAAAAACTGATGTGACCCGCACATGTCAAGAAAATGTTCATTATCAGTCTTCCATTTGTAAAATGTTTGATTTTGATTTCACTTTGCCTACATGTGTAGCTAAAGTTTGATCATCTGCTCTCATACGAATATTCTAGAGCAGTTGATGGATTTCTCCTATTCTAAGTACTTTGAATGGCTGCATTGGTGTCCGCGTATTTGGATGATGCATACTTTGGCCTCCATTCTAGCCATTAATAAGATTGTATGGTTCAGAAGTCCTTGCTGAGTTTGGATTTCCCCCAAAAATAATTCTAATTCGCTATCACTACATTGGCTTTCCAGCAGTCAGGCAGTTTCAAATCTGTTTATTTCCTTCAATACTTGCCATCACCAGGAGTCTTAGCTGTCTGCAATGCTGGACATGGGAACATCGTAGTCATGTATGAGCATGTGCTGCGAAAATACCGTGGGTGCGAATAGGTTTTGATGAAATCCGAAAGGAGATTAAAGCATTAAAAATAAGATAACAATTTCTTTTTGGACTCTCTTTGAAGTTCACATAAATTTATCTTGTCATTTTTGTTTTCAAAGTCAATTTCTGTTGGCTTTTTTTCTTATACATTGTTGCCAGGTGTGTAATTTTCACATCCTGCTCTTGAAGATTCATTGTAACTCTTTAGCTGTCTGTTTTCTCGTTATACATAAGTTACCTTAGTCAATTTGTAATTTTCCACTCATTAAACATGACACCCTTGTCTGTTTTTACTGACTCTGGTTTATTCTCTTTTCAACCTCACGTTGATCTGCATATTCCAGTGTCTCGATTTTTGTACGTTTAACACATTTGATTCTCTTCAAGTTGATCTGCACTACTGCTTGGTCGCATAATAATACCCTTTATATTTGAGTTGATGGTATTTCTTCATAATCGACTTTTCCTAACACAGGTTTCTTATTCCCACAACATAGCTGAGATATGTGTTAATCTTTCCAACCTTTGAACCCTGGAACTGGTACCTCAGTTCATTGGACCCCTCATTTCAACCTAGTAGCCTTACTTATCTCATCATCCTCTGTATATTAAGCCTCGCCTCAGTTGAACACATACCTTCTTTACGTATTGAGTCTTCCACAATACTTCAGTTTCCCCATCTGATAGTGACCTCATGACCACCCACTCATTCACTTCACCATGACTACTGCCTCTCCTGCTTTACCACCAACACTTCCATCTCATATCCAGTTATATATACGTGCCAGGTCCATACCTGTTTTGCCGCAACTAGTCATTGTATGCCAACCCAGCTTTCCAAAGAATGGGCCTCAACTAAGTCTCAAACGTAGTTGTCCTCCTCAGTCGTGCCTCAGATATATTCTTCAGAGTATCATGCCCGTTCTTAATATTTACCCCTGCAGCTCTGGCTCCCTGATTTGGACACACTTCTTCCATTCAGGAAATGCAGACCTGCATGGCTGTCCTTTGAAAATTGGGAATGGTGCCCTTCTCGACATATTCATGGCTCGGATACTCCAGACCACCAATGACCGTACCAAATTCACCAATCTCCACACATCCCACACTGACTCTGCTAGTCCCCTCTCTCGGACCATGCAGTCCTTTTTACACCAGCTCCTTGTCAATCGTTCTTTACTTAATTGCTTTTTCTGCAAATCCAAGCAATCGGGAAACCCATCTCTATTCCTTCACCCTAGCGCCAGTGAGCAAGCACTATTCAGCAAGAAGAAAACCTTCTGCTCCCTGGTTTTCCGAGAGACTCAGAAAGATGAGACCGGTGTGCCGCAGACAGGAGAGGCTGTGGCGTACAGACCTAATGCCATTGGGTAGTGAATTGCACACGCAGTGTTTGAAAGAATATAAAGCGGCTATTATGGAAGAAAAAGGGTTATACTACTCAAAGATCAGTCGATGAAATCCTCTAGGGATCTTTTTAATGTCATCAACTCCCTCACCTCCCCCCCAGTCACAGACCCTTCAGAGTTTTCTCAGGAGTTCTGTGTTAAAATATCCAATTTCTTTCGGACTAAAATCAGACATTTATTCCTTGCCGGAAGCCTCCAACGCGGGGTCGCCTGCTCAGTCTACCTCCCTTCTTAACGAAGATGCTTTTATGGAGGACTCGTCTAGGCTACTTACTTTTCCTTGTTTAGCACCTGATGTTACTGGATCGGCTTCTAGAAGGAGTCAAATCTGGTTCCCCTTTGGATCCCTGCCCCCTTAAGGTGCTAAAAATTGGTCGAGAAGTCATTGTTCCACACCTCACTGATGTTTTAAATGTAGCTATCTCAGAGGGACAGTATCCCACCTTGTGGAAGACTGCAGTGGTAAAGCCACTTTTAAAGAAGCCTTCTTTGGACCCCACAGAATTGAAAAACTATCGTCCGATTTCATTGCTTCCTGTTCCAGCTAAGATCTTGGAAACTTATTTAAATTCCCACCTTAGCGCCTACTTAAAGGATCACCAATTACTTTATGGTTCACAACACAGTTTCAGAAGCCATCACAGTACTGAAACTGCATTAACTGCCGTATTTAACAATATCCGTACTCAAGTGGATGCAGGGCATACCACGCTGCTAGTTCTACTTGACCTTACCGCAGCTTTTGATACCCTATCTCCTCTGAGACTAGTTGAGCGTCTCAGAGAGCTAGGGGTCGGGGGATCGGCTCTAGGGCTTCTTTCTTCATTTCTTAGTGACCGGACACAGTGAAATTTGGTCAATTTTACTCGGCCTCTAATTCCCTGTCATGTGGTGTTCCTCTTCCCTGAGCCCAACACTTTTTAATATTTATGTGGCCCCGCTTGCTAAGGTGGTGAGATCCTTCGGGTTGGAGGTGTTGTCCTATGCGGACGACACCCAAATAATGGTGTCCATCACTCGTAATATTAAGGACTGTGCCCTTAATTTTAGGAATTGTATGCAGGCAGTCTCCTCCTGGATGGTGGCTAATTTCATGATATTGAACGGGGAGAAGACGGAGGTTTTGATCTTCGGCAGCAAACTGGACATTTGGTCCAGCGATTGGTGGCCGGACACGCTTCGCGCTTGTCCCTGCCCTGTATCCTACGGGAAAAATTTAGGGATCCTAGTGGACAATTCACTTTCCTTGAGCCGGCAGGTCAGTAGGACAGCGTCCACTTATTTTGGGATCATTGGGATCCTCAGGAAAATCTCCCATTTTCTTTCATTTGACTCACGCAAACAGGCTGTTATTGCATTGGTAATGTCCAGATTGGATTATTGTAATGCCCTGTATTTGGGCATTAATAAAGGTCTGGTGCGACGTTTGCAGCTGGTGCAAAATGCTGCGGCCAGGCTGGTGATGAGTCTTCCGAAATCCCACTCAGTCTCAGCCTCTCTTGGGACGCTACATTGGCTTCCTCTGGACCGTAGGATCCTCTTCAAAACATTCTGCCTAACGCATAACGCCTTCTATGGCGTAGGCCCTGATGGTATTAAGGCAATATTCCATTGCTATGTTCCAACTAGACGGCTCCGATCTTCAGATAAGAATCTGTTAACAGTACCGAGGTTTAATAAGGCAAAATGGGGAGGTAGAGCTTTCGCGATTGCTGCTGCTAAGTTGTGGAACTCCCTTCCGGAAGAGCTTTCTGGTCAGGTGTCACATTCTCTCTTCCGTAAAGCCTTGAAGACCTGGCTTTTTCACAGATTTTAGTATAAGCCTGTCATCTTGTCTGCCCATTAGTTCTGCAATAGCGCCTTGACGCCCTTGGGCTAAGTTTAGCGCTCTATAAGTCCTATATTCATTCATGTTGTTCCCTATCCACCCTGATTGTCATCACCAATTATTCTTCAGTTAACCAGTTCTTGACCCCATTTCCACTTTTCACTCACCTGTTTATTGTGAGTTAGAAGCCAGAGATTGGGAGTGAAAGATGTTGATTCTTATAAGTAAACTGCAACCAAACACCTTTCATCCCCATAACTGATGTTGACTGGTATCATGTTGCACAGTGCATGCCTACAGCCTTTCTCTCTACCTTACAGAGAGTGACGAGAGCTATAGCAGGGTCTTTTATAACAGCCTCCATTCATCCGGTACTCTGAGGTAAATGAGAGCACACCTACTTATCTTTACCTAGCTCTTACCTCCCAACGTTAAGTGCAAGATACTTGGGCACGTTTCAGTTGAGTAGAATGGATTTTTAAGTAGGTCAATAGACCTCAGTAAAGGCTAAACACTCTCTGAATTACACCCTGGACTGCTCCTTCCACGAGTGGGCTAAGAAGAGGACATTCCCCTTGAAGTAAATTTAGTTTTGCTCTTTTGGGGTTTCTTCCCGTAAAATCTCTGCTGATAACGGTCACGCAGTGGTCTTGTGTGTTATTATAATCTTTTGCAAATGCTATCACCCAAGTAATGTTGACTTTGTCTGGCCCAGTATTCACAATTTATCACGAAAGTTGATAGTTGTGTATTTTTGTTTGTTTTTTGGCAGGGGCTGCAGGGTGTTTAGGGGAGATTATAAGGTTGGATCTGCCTTTTCATTGACAAGCTTTTTATTTTTGTACAAAAGATACTGACTTACTGAGCCAATCGGCCCTGCTGTAAAATGTTTTTTTTTTTTTTTTGCATGCTCCCTTAAATTGCCATAGTTTAAGTAATCTTGTTGTTGGAAAATGACTTCTTTGCCATACTAGTAGCGTTCCCCTTGAAAGGTTTCACCCTTCTCATCCCCTCACTGCCCTCCTCTACAGCACGTTTCAATTTTTACTTAATCGACCTCTTGTCACCTCTTCACTTGATTGGCATTTTCTATTTCAGTGGTGCTGTTGTTGCAACACTAAAAAAGTTGCCCAGTCTACTCCTCCCAAATTCCCTCTCCACCTTCCCTTATATCAAACCCTTGGAAAGCCAATTTTTATCATTTGCCCTTCACCACACAATTAACAAACCACCTTTACAATTTTCTGCTGAATCCACTGCCGAAATAGTAGGCAATAAACCCAACAGACTCATTTTATACTCTGCTTCCTTGACTTCACCTCATCCTTCAATAATCTATCAATACATAATCTTGACAATTGTCAAGGATAGATACCACTGTCTCTGCACATTCCTAGCATTCCATCTAGCTTATTCACCATTCCAACTTTGTATCTAATGAACTTCTCCAGCTCCACGCTTGTTTTCTAACGCATAGATGCCACTCAAGTTGATGACCAGGACATCCATCCTTTTCATTTGCATAAAGTTTCTTGGTGACCACACCTAGTTGTTGGGTTTCCCTTGCCACCTCATACGTGGTAGCACCAAAACCATCTTCTCCTTCCTTTACCTTACAGTCACAATTCAGGCTTGTTTACCTACTTCTCCCTTTTCACAACATATGTCTAAATGCTGATATGATTAATTTCTACATTTTCTCATCCGCATTTCTCATTGTAATGTAGTTTATCAGCTTTCAGCACCCGAATTTTCACTATTTATGTTATGCTACACCTGCTCTTGACCCAACATATCTACTGCACGTAGGGGGGGGGGCCGCAACTGTCAACAGGTAGGCAATTTAGTGGAGTAAGCATGCCAAGTGTTTTTATAAGTAGGAATGGGAGCCTTGCAGGATTAATGGTCTTTTTCAATCCTTGAGTGTTGTGGTCCAATAACTTCTTATATTTAGGATAAGCAAAGTTTAACTTGCATTAATTTGACAATAAATTGTCTCTATCGGATCGTTATCTACAATTTGGTTTCTGTCATTCCTCTATAAATACTAAGTTGTGAAGAAATTCACCTGAACTCTATGCATAAGCAGGATTCTGGAGACCCAATTTGAGCTCCACCTATGTGTCTGTCATTTGTTGGTAAGCTGCTTTTATTAAATGTGGTGTACATTTGGAAGAACCTTAGCGAAAAAAACACAGTTGACATGTGCTGCTAATAATTTGACTTGCTGTGTAGCCATGCTTTAACCTCCTTTTAAAAAAAAAAAAAAAAAAATCCCCCCCCCCCTCCCCCTCCGTTCTAGAGCAGTGTTTCCCAAACTGTGGCTCGTGACCCCCTGGTGGGTCCTGAGCAGATATTTGGTGGGTCGGGAAAGTGCGAGCAATAAATAAAGATGCTTTTAAATTCTGTTTATCTTGTCACATTTGTGGTGCTTTCCTGCCCTGGACGTGCTCGACTGAATAGGACCCACATCCCTTGTGGCTCTGGTGTACGTACCATATGGCTAATATGCCTGGACAGACGTAGTGAACTGTACAACCCACTGCGGTTGTATGCAGTCCATACTGAACAGTCAGATTACTGGTCCAGTATCTAATTTTTGATTTATTCACGTGTTTTAAGAAAAATATTTTTTCACGTACACACACTGTATAACTGCAGTAGCTGAATAAATTGACCCTGAAGAAGGCCGCAATACTACCTAGGTCCTCCTGGCCGAAACATGTTGGTCTAGCCACACATGTGCTTTTAATGTCGGCACGTGTCTCATCAGCTCCTCATTGTTTTTAATCCTGACACCGGGTAGCTGAATAAAGTCACAATATAGCTAACCCTGTAGCCAGTTTTAACTTTTTACTTCACTTTACAGCACTGCACTTTCTCTTCCAGGGGATACTCATCAATAGTCATAAGCACTGAATAGTCCCGCCCACGTGCGGGGACCCCAAAGCAATAGCCAATAATATGCATATACCTACATATATATCCATATACACATATAAGTAAATATATACATATATATATATAGGTGATATGCATAAAACAAACATATATGCAGCCTGACCATATATACTAGGCTCAGAAAAACTGCCTCAATTGCAATGCCAAACTTTTTAAATTTGAACAATAAATAAACATACCCCATGATTAAAAACAAGTAAACACTTTAGTTTGCTTTGAAACAACAGAACCTTTATTTTCAAAGGTAAAAGGGGTAAGACCATAGAGGCAGGTCAGCCTAGAGAGGCTGCATATAGAACAGTTAGGAAAAACTGGCGCCGTGCCTTTAAGACCTCTTGGAACCCTCAGGCTCCCATCATGCACTACAGGTGACAGTTAGGTCAGTTCTTTTTTCCGGCTCCTTCTTTGAGGACCCTGGAGTTTGAGCTCCCCAGTTAGTTTTTTTTATCACTAATTCTGGTTTTGGGTGGAATATTTTTGTTTCACTCGACGTCTTTACTGACTAGCTGTTAGATTCAGCTGTTTTTTTCCTAATTTTTCACTTTTTTCCTTCTCAAAATGCCGGCCTTATTTATTAGTGCCCGGCCTGTGGAAAGATGTCCAAATCGGACCCACACTCGGTCTGTATTGCTTGTCTCCCTTCATCACACAAGCCAGACCAGTGTTACCATTGCAGCAAGATTTCCAGAAGAACCCTTAAGGAAAGGGAGAAGATTAGACTGCACTCTATGCTGGAGAGAGGAAGTAAGGCGGCAAGTGCTAAAGGAGAACTGTCTGCAAGAAAGCCCTCCTCTCACTCAAGAGAACGCAAAGAAAAAGGTGACAAAAGAAGACATCGGTCGCTGTCGAGGGACAGGTCAACGTTCAAGGTACCGGTGTGTTCTGAGTCAGCGTCGAAGTCGACGTCGAAACGTCCTTCGCCGTCCAGGACTCCAAGTCATCAGGTAACGCGTAGGCGGTCCACATCTGGCTCGCCTACAGCGAGAGGCGGTGAGATATCGACATTGGCACATCAACGTCGAAGCCCGCCGGCGAGAGCACCTCTAACAACGTCGAAGACACCACCGACGTCGAAGGTGCTGCAAGCTTCGTCGTCAAGCAGAGCGGCTTTGGTGTCGACGCCGGCAAGGCAGCCATCGCCGTCGAGACATTCGACGTCGAAGCAGGCGTCACCAAGGGGTTCGACGTCGAGAACGGCGCGGTCGGCGTCGAGAAGACCGACCTCGAGAATGCCGACGGCGAGAAGGTCGACGTCGAGAGCGCGATCGTCGTCTAGGACTTCGGCGTCGAGGAGGTCGACGTCGAAAGCGAGATCGCCGTCTAGGACTTCGGCGTCGAGGAGGTTGACGTCGAGATCGAGGTCCCGCAGATCGAGGTCCAGATCGCTGTCGAGGAGGTCGACGTCGAGGAGGTCGGAGTCCGCGCCGGAGAACATCCAAATGGCCTCCAGAAGTGCTTCTTCCTCCCCGGGCTTCAGATCGTACAGATCTCGCCAGAACGTTCTCCAGCTCCGCCTGCACACCCTGTTACGAACATCTCTCCTAGATGGCTGGGAGATATACGGGAGTGGAAGATACGGAAGGTTACCAGGGTGGTCCATTCACGTAGCAGATCCAGGTCTCCCTTGATTCAGTCGGTGCACTCCTCAGAGCGGCATGATCGACGAGCCCGGTCACGCAGATCTCCATCGGTGAGAAGGCATACACCCCGCTCTCCCAGGAGTAGAGCGTCTAGACCTAGTCATCGCTCTCACAGGAGTAAGAGCCATAGGTCGTCTTCATGGTCTTCATCATCTAGACCATCTAAAGCGGACTACTCACCCACTCTTTCCTCAACACCTCCAAGTAGAGTATCCCCGATTGACGATCTCAACACCTTCAATGAGGTTTTGTGTAGGGGAGCGGCTAAACTTCAAATTGAGATGCCTGTTCATGTTACAACAACCTCAGTCATCTTTGAAACGCTGCATCAGAGGGCGTCATCCAGACCTCTACTTCCCTTGGTGCCTGGTCTACTGGAGCCTGCGTTGCAAAAGTTCTTGACTCCAGCTTCAGTGGGTGCTGCTCCTTCAAGAATCTTAAAGAAATATAAAGCTCCTGACTCAGACCCTCTATTTCTGAGATCCGATCCGCCTCCGGATTCAGTCATTGTTTCGGCCGCGCGGAAGAACCAGACAGGGGCAGCGTCGTCGACGGTACCCCCTGACAAAGACAGTAAGGCCATGGATTCAATAGGCAAGAGGATGTGCAACACCTCCGCATCCTACATGAAGGTAGCCAGCGCTTCGGCCTTGCTGGGTCGTTATGACCGCTCTCTTTGGGACTCCCTGTCACGTTTCACGGACAAACTCCCTAAGGAGGACAAGCAGGACTTCCTGGAGGTCCTTCAGGAAGGGGGTCTGGTGTCCAACCAGATCATCAGCGCGGCAGCGGATGCCTCAGACCTAGCATCACATGGGTACTCTCATGGAATCTGTGCCCGTCGCTCTTCCTGGCTAAGGTTGACGGGGTTGAAGCCGGAGGCCCAGCATCGGATTCTGAACCTGCCGCTCAATGGATCCTCGCTCTTCGGATCTCATGCCGATGATGAGATGTCGCGCATGAAGACAGAACTGGACACGGTCAAGGCAGTGGGGCTCGAAAAGAGGAAAGACTTTAGGCGGCGCTACCGCCCCTATGATCGGCGCAACAACCAGCAGAGGGTTCAAACCCCTCATTGGTCAACACAGCAGCACCAAGGGAGATCCCAGTCCAATCAGCGACGTCCAGGCAGAGGACGAGGAGGCTCCTCCAGGCAGTCTGCACCAGCTGCCAAGCAGCAGCAACAGCAGAAACAGTGAGTGCTTGCTTCCCCTGACCCCGTTACCCGCTCCGGTGGGGGAAGCATTCGTATGTTTCTAGAAGAGTGGACCAAAATTACACTGGACAAGTGGGTTCTAAACATCGTAAGGAACGGATACTCCATCCGGTTCAAGTCTCCTCCACCTTCTATTCCTCCCCGGAAGACCGCCTCCCATCGTGTAAGTCTTCTACAAGAAGAGGTGTCTGACCTACTTTTAAAAGAGGCCATCGAAAAGGTTCCATGGCAGCAACGTCATCAAGGACTTTACTCTCGTTATTTCCTAGTCCCAAAGAAAGGTCTCAACAAGGAGTTCTAGACCCATTCTAGACCTCAGGCGACTGAAAAAATTTATTCTGAAGGAAAGGTTCAGAATGCTGGCGTTGCATCAGATAATTCCACACTTGCACCCACAAGACTGGGTGTGTTCCATAGATCTTCAGGATGCCTATTTCCACATTCCCATCTCTCGGAAGCATCGGAAGTTTCTAAGGTTTCGCATTCAGGCCGACCATTACCAATTCACAGTCCTGCCGTTCGGTCTCAAGTCAGCCCCTCGCACTTTCTCAAAGTGCATGGCAGTGGTAGCAGCGTTCTTGAGGAGGAAACAAATATTAGTCTACCCCTATCTAGACGATTGGCTTCTCAAAAGTGCTTCTCCAGCACTTCTGCAACTACACCTCGCTTACTGCATTCAACATCTGCATCGATTGGGTCTGCATGTCAATTTCAAAAAATCCATTCTCAACCCAACGCAGAGAATTCATTACTTGGGGGCAACTCTGGACACGGTAAACGCAAGAGCGTATCCTTCGGAGGAGAGACTGTCATCCATCCTCCTCAAGTGTCAGACCATTTTGCGGAACCCTTACCCAACGGCCAGACAAGTCTTGTCTCTTCTGGGTTCTATGGCATCCTGCATCTTTCTAGTCCCGAATGCCAGGCTACACATGAGACCTCTTCAACAGGCTCTGGAAGATCAGTGGTCCCAGATCTCCAATCGCTGGGAGGACACGATAACAATACCTCTGTCTGTCAAACTGTCCATCGGTTGGTGGATGCGGAGGTCTCATCTTCTCGTGGGCAGCCCTTTTCACGAGGAACCTCCAAAGCTGACTCTTGTAACAGATGCGTCCCTTCAAGGATGGGGCGCCCACATGGGATCCCTGCAGGTACAAGGCCTGTGGTCGGAAAGAGAACAGCTCTATCACATAAACATGCTGGAGCTCAGGGCGGTTCATCTGGCCCTCAAGGCGTTCTTTCCGTCCATCAGCTCCAATACCCTCCTTGTTCAGACGGACAACACCACAACAATGTTTTACCTGAACAAGCAGGGGGGCACCAGGTCCAGGCCTCTGTCACTGGAAGCACAGACGATCTGGAGGTGGCTTCTGGCTCGGGCATGAAGATCTCAGCAGTCCACCTTCCGGGCGTTCTAAATGTTCAGGCAGATGGCCTAAGCAGGCATTTCGCAGAAGCGCACGACTGGGTGCTAAAGCAAGAAGTAGCACAGGACATTTTTCAAGCCTGGGGGAACCAGACATAGACCTGTTCGCAGATGCAGACAACGCAAAATGCCACATCTTTGCCTCCAGGTTCCCACAACAAGGCTCCAAGGGGAATGCTCTATGGATAGACTGGTCAGAGACATTACTCTACACCTTTCCACCAGTTCCCCTCATTCCTCTAGTGATCAGGAAGCTGTACAGATCCAAAACGAGGATGATCTTGGTTGCGCCAGACTGGCCTCGCCAGTGGTGGTACCCGGACCTTCTTCTTTCGGCAGTACCGCGCAGGAGGCTACCCTGTCATCCAGATCTGCTGACCAGGGCGGGCGGCAAAGTGTTCCATCCCAATCTGCCGTCACTGAAGCTAGCAGCATGGCTCCTGAATTCATCCAATATGGGCATTTAGGTCTCTCTCAGGACTGCATGCAGATCTTGAAAGAGGCTCGACGGCCTTCCACAAGGAGAACATATGCTTTCAAATGGAGGCGATTCTACATGTGGTGTACTGCAGAGGGTCATGATCCTATTCATGGTCAGGAACAGGTACTGTTACCATATTTACTGTCTTTGGCAAGAGCAGGATTACAGTACTCATCTATTAAGGTTCACTTGGCCGCGATAACAGCTTATAGGAAGTCTCCCAATCAGGTTTCCTTTTTAGAATGCCAGTGGTTAAGGACTTCTTGGAGGGCTTAAAGAAAGTCTATCCTCCAGTGAGGGCTCCATCTCCCTCTTGGGAACTCAATATCGTTCTCTCCAAGTTAATGGGTCCGCCTTTTGAACCTATACACAAGGCCTCCCTGCAACATCTTTCTTGGAAGACTGCAATCCTTGTGGCGATCACGTCTGCTCGCAGGGTGAGCGAGATACAGGCTTTGTGCTCGTCGGAGCCTTATCTCGTTTTTCATGCAAACAGAGTGGTACTAAGAACTCACCCGAAGTTCCTTCCGAAAGTGGTCTCGGAGTTCCACATCAACCAGTCGATCACTCTTCCCACTTTCTTTGTGAACCCTGTCACACCTGCTGAGAAGGCATTACATTCACTAGATCTCAAAAGGGTGTTGAAGTTTTACCTGGATAAGTCTAAGAGTGTACGCAACACGGACAGACTATTTGTTAATTACGGGCTATTGAACACTGGTTCTCCGGCCTCTAAAAGGTCCATTGCTAGATGGATTGTGTCATGCATTATGCTATCTTATCAGCTAGCGCACAAACAGCTCCCAGGCAGGCCGAGAGCACATTCTACAAGAGGAAAAGCAGCTACAATAGCTATGCTGAGTAATGTACCTATTCAAGACATATGTAAAGCGGCCACATGGCGTTCGGTGCACACTTTTGCACGCCATTATTGTCTTGATTCTGACACTCAAGCTGATGCTAGGGTTGGCCAGGCATCCTTGAGGAACTTATTTGGGTAATATACGGTGAATTTGTTGGCATGATATGATGGTATTCGTCCGCAGAGTATGGGGATGGGCTTGCTACTCTATTCAGTGCTTATGACTATTGATGAGTATCCCCTGGAAGAGAAGGATAAGTTGCTTACCTGTAATCCTAGTTCTCTTCCAGGGGTATACTCATCAAAGTCATAAGCAACCCTCCCGCCTCCCCGGACGAATACCATGTTCATGTGAGATGTAACTGTTACCCATACTGTGATCACACTGTTTACGCCGTCCAAAAGAACTGACATGTCACCTGTAGTGCATGATGGGAGCCTGAGGGTTCCAAGAGGTCTTAAAGGCACGGCGCCAGTTTTTCCTAACTGTTCTATATGCAGCCTCTCTAGGCTGACCTGCCTCTATGGTCTTACCCCTTTTACCTTTGAAAATAAAGGTTCTGTTGTTTCAAAGCAAACTAAAGTGTTTACTTGTTTTTAATCATGATTATATCATGGGGTATGTTTATTTATTGTTCAAATTTAAAAAGTTTGGCATTGCAATTGAGGCAGTTTTTCTGAGCCTAGTATATATGGTCAGGCTGCATATATGTTTGTTTTATGCATATCACCTATATATATATGTATATATTTACTTATATGTGTATATGGATATATATGTAGGTATATGCATATTGGCTATTGCTACGGGGTCCCCGCACGTGGGCGGGACTATTCAGTGCTTATGACTTTGATGAGTATACCCCTGGAAGAGAACTAGGATTACAGGTAAGTAACTTATCCTTCTTGCTCCATACACACACAGCGGCTCACATAGGGGTTTAGTATACCCTGCCTGACCAAATAAAAACATCCCTGAGCTCCTCCCTCGTAGAGAGGGGGTTGTAGCCCACACGAAGACTAGGTCTTCCGTGTGAGGAGGTACCCCCATGATGAAGCATGACACCTCTGGTGTGTGAGGGGAACCGTCCTAAAAAGGGAATCCTCCTTTCCTCCCCCTTGCATAACACACTAACCTCCTCCTGACCCGTGGCTTGTTTCGTGTGCTACATTATTTGGTGGGGAGTCAGCTCACGCAGGTCCTTAAATCTCCTCAAGCCCCCTCAAGTGTATTGATTGTACATTTGGAAGAACCTTAGCGAAAAAAACACAGTTGACATGTGCTGCTAATAATTTGACTTGCTGTGTAGCCATGCTTTAACCTCCTTTAAAAAAAAAAAAAAAAAGAATTCCCCCTCCGTTCTAGAGCAGTGTTGCCCAAACTGTGGCTCGTGACCCCCTGGTGGGTCCTGAGCAGATATTTGGTGGGTCGGGAAAGTGTGAGCAATAAATAAAGATGCCTTTAAATTCTGTGTTTATCTTGTCACATTTGTGGTGCTTTAAAGCCAGAGGTCAAAAGTCAGGCTATATCTTCTGACAAATCTTCTGTCTGGCTGCAAAGGGAGATGATTTTTTAAAGTGAATTATGTGATCTTGCTGGTGTGCATGAAGTGTAAATGGAAAGGCTGTATGTCTTTTTCTCTATACATCAGCAGTTAGGAAAGCAAAAATAAAGCACATTTGCAATTCTGAAGTGTGCCTGAAACAGACTTTAGTAGGATCAAAACAAATCAAGACACTTTATTTGATGATGCACAAATGATAAATACTCACAGAAACCCGATTTCAACACATTATTGTTTGAGTGGTATATGCTGTCTTGTTTTATTAGTAAAACTGTATGACTGTGCAAAGTTAGTGGCCATTTCAATAGAAAATGTGCTGTCTGTAAATGACCATGCACTCCCACACAATGCTTTAGTTACTTAAAAAAATTGCCACTCATCATGTCCGTTAAAGGTAGGTGGGTTGTGAAAGTTTGTCATTATAAAAAGGAGGTCCTGGTTCTAAAAAGTTTGGGGACCACTGTTTTAAAAGCAGTGTACATAACAATGTACACTATACAGTATTGTAAGTAAAGATTGCACTCTGGTGCATTTAAGTATTCATAGGTGATGTGGTGATTAAAAAAACAGTTTACACAAAGTGTTCTTATTTGTCGCTGTCATGACACTGTAGTGATATTATCATAATCGTCTTTATTGAGATAGCAAAAGAGTATAGATTCGTATAAATCTTTGAAAACACCATATATTTTCATACTCATAAATTATATCCTAACAGAACTACGAACAGAACTTTACAAGAAGACAAAGTACAAACAAGAAAAAAAAGAGACCTTAAAAAAAGATCAGCCCCAGATGACCACACAAGGATGCTATCTTTCCTGTTTCCTCGCCCTGACGTTTACAGGTCGGGAACTCCCTCCTAAGAAGACATTTACAGCAGTAACCCAATACAGATTACACATTTCTATGAAGAAAGATTATTTGACATCAAGATCCATACACTCACTACAAATGTGGGCGTAAAATGTTCACGTGTCAAACAGATCAACTAGGTGTACCATAGTTAAGGGGTTAACTTTCTGTAGATAAATGTCTAGACTGTTCCGTATTGTCCTTTTACTTTAGATAGTTATTGTGAGTCAATGCACAGTTGTCCGATCTTCTTAAAACCTTTAATTCCGCTCATAAACATTGTGTCCACTAGGGACTTATTAAAATATGAAGAACTATAAGAATCCAGAGACCAAAGACCGACACACCATGAGATTAAAAAATAAGGAATCGGAGAGATCGAAGATACAATTTCTTATGCCTTGCCACAAGGGAAGTATGTGTTTACAGTCAGATCATGTGTTGTATATCATGAATGTGTTCCTAACATCCTAGCAAATAACTTAAGAACTTTTACAATTAAAATGATCATCTGAAAATATTGTGCCAAATATTTTGTGAGACACAGGAGTTTGTAGGATATGCTAATGTACATTTTCTAAACTAATCTAGATTCCCTATAATAAATCAGGTGTATACTTAATGCACATTTAAACACACACTGTGGTATATAACTTCAGAAATAGGCTTGGCAGATCAGGATTCTCAAGTTTCTCCAATTTTGAGACTGCTGCGTTTGAGTTCAAAAGGTTATAGAATTCCATATTCTGTATTTTTTCCATTGCAGATCACTATAATGGGGCCATCTGATGTTTACCTAGATGACTTAAAACATGGATATCTTGTTAAGCCTGCTTGCCTAACATCACATTGCGTTGATTCTTTTATTGCTCCAGATAGGTTGAAGGTATTGGGTGCCTTATTTATACAGGTATTTCACTATAGACATGTAGCAGCTCAATTGCAGTTCCCTTCAGTATGCTTCTAACTTGTTGTACACTCTTTGCAAAGTCATTCAATATTGTCACCCATGGTGCACTGTGCATTAGCAATTTTTCAACTTCTACCTAGGTCCTAATATAATCCGTCTTTGAGAAGGGTATTGGCCTGGTTGGTATTCTGTGTGCCCTTTCAGTTGCAAAATCCTTGTCGAAAAGAATTCCTCAGGTCTGTGGAATCCATGTTTCCAATAAGGAGCCCCATGATGGATCACCTTTCGCCACATTCTCAGGGAGACCAAAAATTCTCAAGTTTCCTCTATTTCTGTTTTCTAGTTCAGTGACCTCTCTTGTGAAGGTAACTAGCTTCTTAGACATGAGGTCATATTATTTCTTGAGCACCACTTTTTCATCCTCCAGTTTGCTTATTCTCATCTTCATTTCTTTCAACCTGGAGTAGAGATTTTTGAAGTTGTTCCTTAAACCCAGCGTTTCCATTTGTACGAGGGCAGTATTGGTTGTAGTACGCTGTGCTAGGTCATGTAATGAAGAGAGATGTTCTGGATTAAGTCCATTTTGATGCTAGGTTCTGGTTTACTTTCAACAGTAGATTCCAGGATCAGTGGTTCCGATTTCGGTCTCTACTGACCTTTTTTTTCTTGTTAATTCTTTTTTTTTTTTCTTTTTGTTCTTTCAGGTCTGCCATGATAGCATCTGTGAATTTTATTGGGCAGTTAACTATTACCAGTAGGTTCACAGATATATGAATAGGTGAACTGTATGTTGCAACAGTCTGACAACCCTACTGATCATTGTTATTCACACATTGCATTGTCATTCAGGCATTGCAGTTGATGTGGTAGGTGGAGCGTTTTGCACGTTATAGTGTATTGTTAGGCCTACGAGCACAGATATTAGGGACAGGCAAGTTATTACATTGTCAACAGTTAATTCTCTTGTCCTGATAATGATTACTCAGTTGTGTGATCATCAAATCTAAGTCAATCTTGTTATGGTAGTCTATAATGTAGGTCAGATGAGCTTCAATACTGTTAGAGGAGAGTTGAGCATCTTTCCATTCCTGGAAAAGGGGGTCACCCATTTATCAACACTTTGCATGCATTGGATCGGGCTGTAGGTGCTCACGGTTCATGGTACAAGGTTGCTGGCAGCCTTCATGGTCGCAGTCAAAGCATCTTCCTGCGTAGTAGGGTGCCAAGTAGAGAGAGGTGCAGGCACTGTGTTGTGCATGAGACAAGTAATGTCTTAAATGCCAGTATTGCTGCTACAGCTCGGTATGTCTAAAGGGGGTCTGCCACATCTAAGATTCGTGTTGGCTCACACTTTAGGACTTAGCTGTCCTGAGTCATTTGCAGATCAGGGTTGTCAGCTCAGCCAGGCATGGCTGGGTGGGTGCACTGGCTATCCCAGTCAGTACTGCGGGTCAGCGCCCACTCACCCTGTTTACAGTGGCCTTGTTGCACGGATGCTGATCGGGTCAGAGAAGTAGAGGGCTGCTGCAACACAGTAGTATGTCTGAGGGGGCAGACACAGTTATGATGGGCTATGTGATGACTAAGAGGCTAGCTCCATCTCAGACTTATTGCATTTGTTGGCAGCGGTATCAGGACATTGTCGAGTGCTGCTGTATTTTATTATTCAACTAGCTCCACAGGGTCATCTTGCATAGTTAAAGTTAAGAGTTTATTGTGGAGTAGTTTGTAGGTTATGATTCCTTGAATCACCATGTTAGAAGCTCATGTGGCAGGCTGCCATTTTAAAGATCTTGCATGCTCAGCTCTTAAAGGGATTTTCTAGGTTTGTCTTTGCTGTGTTTCCGTATTGCAGTTGAAATCTGTTCTGGGTCAAACCCCCTGCAGGTCTTTGAGCAGGACCTGGTGGGGGTTGTTGGACTGCAGATGAATGCAGATTTCCTTCTGTTATATGTAGCTTTCAGCTCAGACAGCCATCTTCTACCAACGCTTGCACAACCCCCAGTCTTTTCTGCTTGTATTTGAATATGACTGGTCCTTTCTTTAATGGCTGATCTATGCGGTTTCGCTAATCAAAAGTTCTGATAATCAGCCAGCCATTTATTCACCTTGTTAGCCTCGCAGAAGCTATTCATTTTTTGCTTCATGATCCATTATCACGCTCTCTGATGCAGTTTTATTATTCATACTTTTTCTTAGCAAAGTATTACCAGAGTCGGGAACTTCTGTTTGTATGTGAAGAGGTGTGGTGCAGCGGCCAGGGCAGCTGACTTCAGAGCACAGGGCTCACGGTTCGATCCCCGGCGGCAGCTCAGCACCATGTGACTCTGGGCAATAGCTCACTTAATTTCCACAACGGCCCCCAGTGCCTTGAGACCCGTAAGGGTGAGTAGTTCGCGCTTTACAAATACAGATTTACATTTATATTTACATTTACGTGGGTTCTTCAAATCCTTGATCTCTCTTTCTAAGATGACCATCCTATCATAATTCAAGATGTATTTATTACCTTTAGCTATCAAATCCATTAAGACAGCTCTAAGGGAAGCTTTGTTACTGCCCCCTAGTACCCATCTATCTCTTGGGTATAATTTTCCTAGATACATTGTTCATTAGATTTCCTGGTCATCTGTAGGGACTCCTGATCATGTAACCATTCCTCATTTAACCCCCAGATCCTAGTTTGTGGTGTGCACAGATCTAGTGCCAAAGTAGTTAACACTTCAGCACGGTCTGCTACTAAGAAAGGTTCAATATGTGGCTTCTCCACTTGATGTTCCTCTTGCTAGTCCTTGCCTCAATCCAAATATGTAACCTCTTTATAACTGACTGTAAAATTCTGCATTGCTGTCACCAAGGAGTTTTGGACATGTCGTATATGGTTGTTCATTAGGACGATGCTATCACACCATCAGACAATAAGTTCTGCACTTGTGGTTAAGTTTTGAAGTCTTTTGACAAGAAGTCCCATGCATGTTTGTCCGAAAGCTGGGAAAAAGTGACAGGACGTCTCATAACACGTCGGCTCGAATCATATTTTTAAATTGGATAATTGAATACTTGAGATTTGCAATGTATGCCACTATTAATATGTACTGTAAACTTTGTCAAAAACAGATGGTAATCTGTAACATTGGAACGTAAAGTGTTATACATTAGTTTGGTGTAAAGGAAATGGCCTGCTTGGCTCTGTTATGAAAAAGAAATGGACATTTTGTTTTAGAAAGATAAGAGCCATTCTTAAGTAAATATTGTTGATAAACGGTGGGGCCTCAACAAAATATTTTAGCTTTATCTTTTGAAATGAGTCAGGGAGGTAACTGACTCTTTTGTAATGCATCGGGGGCTGTACATGTATTTGACCCAGTTACCTCAAACTTGTTTTTATTGCAGATTAAATTTGACCCATGTGTCCCAGAAAGAAGAAATTGATTGGACCTTGTTTTTCTTTTTCTTGCTTAAAATAAGTGTTCTGCATGTTTTGATTTTTGCTTATAACTCCAGTATAGTTGCCATGTCTAGATCACCAGAGAATGAAGTGAATGGACGTTTGCATTTTTCTGGCATCAGTGTTCTGTTCTGTACTTAATCCCTTCTTCGACATATTAAGCTGAAGGTCTTTCTTAAACTTTCTTCTGGCTTCAGAGACCTGTTAAATATTTTGTTTAATTCAGTGCTGAGGGCTGAGTTAAAATCTTGGATATATAGATGGTTTCAAAAGACTTGCTTGTTTACCTTTGCTTTTTTTAATCAGTTATGCATTAACAATGGTCCAATGACTTGGGGAATTTTATAGTTAATTTGCCATGTTGGTTGATGTACTTAATAGTGTCCTGATCTCTCTTTTTAAATCCCATGAGAAGACTGGGACAACACAGCAAGTCTGGCATGCTCTGCACACATGGGCGTATTTCATGTCTTTGTGCTGTAGTTTATACTATGTGCTATGCTGGAAGAGATACTTACTTTGTCTGCTCTCCACTCCTGATCTTCATGTGCTTTTCTCTTCCATCTGCAAGTCTCCTGCTGTCCATTTTGTTATGAAGTATAGTAAAAAGTGATGGGTGGGATGCTTGAATTTAACTCAGCCACTGGTAATTACTCAGGGCAGCGGGCGGCGTGGCCTGGCAACATGGCCAGCAGGACGCGAGTCCTCTAGCTTCCAGCCATTCAGCATACAAAATCCTACCTAAAACACCAGTGAAACCGGCAATCAGGAGTAGCTCTGCACGGAACATACCTGGTGCAGCGGGATTGTAGAGAGAGGCCGCTGTTGACTGTCCCCGACTGCTGAAAAGATGGCACCGGCTGAATTCGGGCCTGGAAAGAGGCCTGTGTCGTGATACATGGCGGCCTGTTGCGACTCTAACGTGAGGGCAGAGATCGCTGCCAGGACCATGGCCGGTGGTCTAGGCAGGCGGCAGAGGCCCAGGCGACGCTCCGACCTGGTCCCGGCGATTCTGAAACCCATCCGGCGCACAAAGGCGAGGTGAGCGGGCCTCGCTGGGCTGCTTGTCGGCTCCGGCCTGGAGCTCTGTTGATGGCTGCCCATACCTCACCACTGCTTTCCCGCCATGTCTCGTGGTGTATCCGGTGAGAGGTGGCCCTGGGAAGAGAGCACTGTATTGTACGACCTGATTGATTCGGTGGTTGCATGAGCTGTTGTCACCGAGGCGGCTCACCCTCTCCCTGACATGCCGAGATCCACCCAGGCTGACTACGAGCTGCCAGCGTCCAGCGGCAGGCGTTGATCACAGGTAGCGGTGCCCTGCAGGGCGTCAGGAAAGCCGGCAAATATGCCTAAATGTCACCCAGCACAGTGCTTTGAGCCCCCATCAGCTCTCCTTATTCTGAGGGAGAAAGTCTATGGGCGCTCCATCCACAAGCCTTCTTTCTGCTCCTTTCAGGGGCCCCTGCATCACTGCTTCTTGTAGTTGGACTGAGGCCTAGGGGGGACCTGTGATTTGTAGCCCGTCCAGCCTCCATCGTCTATAGGGGCCAGGGCCCAGTGTTTTTCTGGGACCCACCTGAGTCGTCCTACTGGCGAGCCTGAAGTGAGCCTGCTTGCTCCACCTGGACTCGTCCTGACATGCCCTACGTCTCCCCCGGGGCACATGTCTGAGTCCCTAAGAGCAGGTACTACACCTTGTCTGCCGTCTTCCATCTATGCCCTGCACAGAGCGAAGTTGTTGCCACAGCTGGAGCTGTCACTGTGCCAGGGGAGCCTCTGACGGAATAGCGCGGCAGCAGGAGGGGTGCAGGTGTAAGCGTGCTACGGGGCTCGCCCCCTCCACCAGAGCGACGCCGTCCCTCCCTCCCTAATGGGCCCAGTCACTGTGGCGCCTGTAAAACACTGGTTCAATGATCTTGACCAGGAAGAGGTGGCTCCGGCCTCCAGTGTTGGTCTCAGTTTGTAACCCGGACCCGTGGACTAAGGGTGGACCCTGCACCTTTGGGTGGTCTTCCAAGGAGACCCCCAAATCCACAATTGGCGCCCAACGTGGGGCCCCATCAGTGACGCGGCTGCCCGGTCGAGGGGTCCCTACGAGGAAGTTTGAACGGACGGTGGTGGAGTATACCTACGCGAAAGAGACCCTCGTCTTCGTAGCCACCACCCGACCTTCGCTGCATCTGAAAAGACCCCCGCATGTGGCACCGGTCCTGACTGGAGCCCCCGATAGACTTGGACGAGCTTTGCAGTAAAGAGACCGCCTGGAGAACGAGACAAAGGATTCTGGTAGGATCGCCGGTGGGCGATACCTTTTGTTTGTTTGGTTTTGGTTATCTGTTTTTTTTATTTTTTTATTCACTCTTTGCAAAAAGTGAAGGTAAACGGGTAATGTGGACTTTTTGTCCGGCTTAGAAACTTGTGGAGACGCTTGGTAAGATAACATAGAAAAGCATGCCCGTCTTTAGTAAATTTGCACGATGGTTTTGTTGTTGCACATCTCGATCAAGGGTGCTGGAGGATAGTCAGCCGGCTCCTCCGGAAGGTACCCCTAGTAAGGACATGTACATAAAGTACGGTATTTCTCCCATAATGTATAACTCATTGTGGCATAAATACACGTTTAAGGATACAGAGACTCAATGGCCTATGTACGGCTCTTTCGAACCCCAGAAGCTTGAGGCCGTAGAGGCACAACTTCATAGGAGGAGGTCCCGACAAGCAATGTTTGATGCCTTGGGTCAGTGGAAAAAGGAAGGGACTGAGAGGGTGAGAAGGGCTCAGGCTAGATTACAGAAAGAGGCTCGGAAAAGTGATAAACGGGCATTAGAGGAATTGCGACGTGAAAAGGTTGCTTCAAACATCGCGTGTGCAGATAGGGAATACAGGTTAAATATGTCCGGTCAATACTCTGTACGTTACGCTCCCTTGTCACGAACGGACCCCCAGGAGGAGGAGTTTCTCCTCCAACCATTGCCACCACTGTCCCATGTCCCTCCCCATCCTATCCCACAGCCGGCCGGTGAGAATGCACCACCCCCTAACGCCCAACCTCCACCTCCCGACCACACTGCCCCTCCTGCTCCATCTGATCCCGATTTAGCCCCCTCTGTTCGATCACACACACCCCGCATTACACCTACAGAGAAACAGGCTCTGAATGATCTCGTTCGCACCTGCCTGAAGGATCTTTCCACATCAAACCAGATCCGTGCGATCTATGAAGCCTGTGCACCACCCTGCAAGGGCTACTTCCTACAGCAATTTGCTCATGAAATACTCTCTCTTTATGAGAAACGCCACGGAGTAACACAAGCAGGCCATATTACAGAATTGTATCGTAAGTTGACAGAGGGACGAGGAAGTGCTGAGGAAAGCCACAGCTTGTTAGCATTTACACTACAAATGATGGAAAATTTGAGGAGAGACCAGGAGGAAGAGGAAAAAGAACCAGTAGTGGAGAGAGCGATGGGAGGTCATATGGCACCGATAAGGGAAGCTGCTCCAGTTTTTGTCCCTGCTCGAGGACAGGGTACTGCTGAGGGATTAGATAGTCCGGATGCAAAGAGCAGGACGTTATATAATTGGGTGTACACTCCGTGGCTTCGAGCTGACATCTTAGCTTTTAAAAAGGACTTACCCGACCCCCGGAAGAATCCTATTGGATTCTACGAAGGGTTGGACACGGTTATTACCACCTACACCATGACCTTAACAGACATAGATCAGTTTTTGGGCTAATACTGCCGCCAGACATCTGGAGACCAATAAGGAAAATAGACGATCAGACCGTATTCGGTCACAAGTGGGAAGATTTAGTAACAATGGATAAGGATAGAAAACCAGGGGAAAGGCCAGCGGAAGCTATTTTAGCACTACCAGGTCGCATAGTAACAAAGCTGAAGGCCACCATTCCGGCCAGAAAGGTTGACTGGACAGTCATTACTGCGTGTAAGCAAAAGTCTGAGGAAACAACGTCTGACTACTTCTCTCGACTCAGCCAGGTGTTTGTTGACTATAGTGGACAGGACACGACGACTGAGACAGGCCGACACTTACTAGTTCAGACTTTTGTTAAGGGATTGTTGCTACCGATCTCCACTAGGTTACAGAGTAGCGAAAGCACGTGGCCTGCGGAAACACCAGCGCAGATCCTGACAATGGCCCAATATTACGAACATCTGCAAAATAAAATAGAGGAGGAAAAGACAGAAAAAGAAAAGACCTAAAAGAAAAGGTGATGCTTTCCCAGATAAGCACGGGAGGGGGAGGAAACGGTAGGGGCCAACAGAACAATTATATGCCTGCGGCTGCTAGAACACACCAGCCCCCACGTCAACTGTCCCAGGACCAGTGTGCATATTGTAAAGAAACAGGCCACTGGCGTGCAGATTGTCCACTTTTGCATCGAAATACCATAGGGAGAGGGCGAGGAGCACCTAGAGGAAGAGGAGGGTCCTGCGCCACCCTTTGGCGGACAGCGTCCAAACGTCTTTGATAATTCCAGGCAGGCTGTTACCCAAGATTTTACCACTGATCAGTACCCCGACAACGAGTATGCATGAGATAGCCAGGGACAGGGGAAGGAACCAGTAGAACTTCTTGTCGATCAAACAGGTCCCTATGTCACAGCTAAGGTGGTTGGTACGCAGGGCAAATTTTTGGTTGACACCGGGGCCTCTAGAAGTGCCCTATCAAAAGAACTGATTCCTAGGGCACCCCTGTCCGGCTTATCGATCACCTCCATAGGATTTGACGGCACGCCCTCTACTAACCCCCTTTCTACTAAGGTACCCCTGGACATACAAGGGAACACAGCGATGGCCTCTTTTCTGCTCTCCCCAAATTGCCCAGATAACCTGATGGGCATTGATCTGTTAAAACACTACAGAGCCACCATTCGCTGTTCTCCCCAAAATGTCTGAGTCATATTGTTTGACAATGATTGCCCCATCGGTTATGAATCATGTTTTTATTGTCTCACTGATTCCGAACAGCAGGATTTGTCCCAATTACCAGCTACCCTGTGGGCTGTCACGGACACCGATGTGGGGGAGATTGTCATGGACCCTGTCCAAATAACAGTAAAACAAAATGCACCTCTTCCCCGCCTACCTCAGTATAAGATTTCTGCAGAAGGAGAAAAGGCCCTCATGACTATAGTACAGGATATGATTACATCAGGGGTAGTTGAGGAAGTCCAGTCCAACATTTGCAATAGTCCTATCCTTCCAGTCCTGAAACACACGTCCACCTCTGAGAAAATATACCGTTTCGTCATTGACCTTCGCGCGATCAACAAAATAGTGGTCCCGCAATATCCTGTGGTCTCTGACATAACAACTATATTAACAATGATCCCTTCAACTGCTACCACCTTTACCGTGATAGACCTCAAGAATGCCTTTTTCTCCATACCAATACATCCTGATTCACGCTACCTTTTTGGTTTCACCATAAGAAACAGATCATACAGATTCTGCCGGGCTCCACAAGGGTACACCGAGAGTCCGAGCATATACAGCCAAGCCCTTAAACAACAGCTCGACCAGATACAGTTACCACCCGGCACTGTCCTCATTCAGTATGTCGATGACATTCTTTTGGCTGCGGACACTCCGTCCCTGGCCCGCACCGCATCACTTACTACTTTACACTTTCTGGCGTCACAGGGCCATAAGGTGTCCAAGAATAAGTTACAGTATTGTAGACAGCAGGTGACCTACCTCGGACATCTGCTGTCTAAGGAGGGACGTACACTCACACCTGACCGCATCCAGACAATACTACGCCTTTCTTCTCCTACTACCCAAAGAGATGTTCGTGCACTAGTTGGCCTCACTTCTTTTTGTCGTCAATGGATTCCAAATTTTTCCCTCCTAGTTAAGCCACTCCTTGCTTTACTTACAAAAGACACACCCACACCCCTCCCTTGGACACATGAACACGACCAAGCCTTTGAAGACTTACGCCACGCTCTTTGTTCTGCACCAGTACTGGGCACACCTGACTACTCTAAACCCTTCTGCCTCTACACCCATGAACGCTCAGGATTCGCTCTCTCGGTCTTGACCCCAATTCACGGCACCAAACAACGCCCGTGCGCCTACTTTTTGGCCACTCTAGACCCTGTGGCCCGAGGTCTGCCCTCTTGTCTTAAAGCGGTCGCGGCTGCGGCCGTCTCTATTCGACAAAGTGAGGGAATTGTTTTAGGATCTAAACTGACGGTGTTAGTTCCCCACGCAGTCGACATCCTACTAAACCAGACAAAGACACAACACCTCACTAGTGCACGACTGACAGGATACGAACTTACGTTGTTAGCACCCCACATCACAAAGCGCTGTACGACCTTGAACCCCGCCACACTCCTGCCCACACCAGATTCAGACACCACAGACACTCCACATGACTGCCTCTTCCAAACAGAAGAACAGACTAAGGGGCGGGTAGATTTGAAAGACATCCCTCTGACGGAACAGGATGGGCAATTATGGGTGGACGGGGTCCTGTATTAAACTATCAGATGGTACCACATCTGCTGCCTATGCCGTCACTACTACCAACACCATTGTTGAAACTGCACGCATACCTCAGAAATCGGCCCAGGCAGCAGAGCTTATAGCTCTCACCCGCGCTTGTATCCTTAGCCAGAGTCTAGCTGTCACCATTTACACCGACAGCCAATATGCCTTTGGAGTAGCACACAGTTTTGGTATCCTCTGGAAAGAGAGAGGATTCTTGACGTCACATGGTACGCCCATCCGGCATGGTGACTTAGTAACTGCATTACTACAAGCCTTGACACTGCCCCGAACACTAGCTATTGTAAAATGCAATGCCCACAAGAAAATCACAGACGAAATAGGACTGGGAAATGCCTTAGCTGATGAGACAGCCCGAGCCACTGCACAAGAAAGAACACATACCGCCATGTACATAATAAAATCCCAAGCAGAGAAGTGGCGTGACGTTAGACAACAGATCAGGGACATCCAGTCTACTGCCACTCCTGGAGAACTTCAACAATGGGAAAAGGAGGGCATGCTTGACGAGGAGAATTGTTGGCGGTCCAAGGACACAAAATTATGGAAATTGCCAAATGCCTATCTCCTCCCATTGTTGAACATGACTCATTTACCGGCCCATACCGATGCTGCCACCATAACTAAAATCTTACAGGAGGTGTGGGATAACAACCAACTCCGGTCTACCGCCACAAGGCTGGTACAGCAATGTTTAGTATGTCTCCGTTACAATGTAGGAAAAGGGACCCGGGTACCACGAGCTGGGTTTGCCATCCCCACGGCACCCTTCGAGGTCTTACAGATGGATTATATCCAGATGGAACGGTGCAACAACCTTAAATATGTCCTAGTGGTTGTTTGCGCATTCAGCAAATGGGTGGAAGCCTACCCGGTCAAAGACAACACTGCCCTAACAACCGCCAAGATGTTGTTGAAAGAATTCTTTCCCCGCTATGGCCTTTGCCGGGTACTCTGGAGTGACAGCGGGAGCCACTTCATTGGAGAGGTAGTCAAACACATATTAGCTGGACTAGGGGTCAAGCAAAAATTCCACGCAGTCTTTCACCCCCAGTCAGCAGGCCTGGTGGAAAGATACAATGCCACCATCAAATCAAAACTAGCCAAAATAGTGGAGACTACGGGGCTTAGATGGCCTGACGCATTGCCACTGGCCCTTCTATCAATAAGATCTGTCCCGCATTCTCGCACCTCGTTGACCCCATACGAGGTGGTTTTTGGACGCCCAATGAACATTTGGGGCGCGCCCCTGCTACCACCTTGTCGGATTCTCCTTGTGAAATGCTGAGCGACTACTTGTCTGTACTTACACGAACTTTGTCTTCTATTAATCAGCAGGTTCAGGAAGCGTTGCCGGACCGATCCACGGGGCCAGGACACACCATCCGGCCAGGCGACTACATCCTGGTGAAGAACTTTGCTCGGAAGCAAACGTTGGAGCCCCGGTGGAAAGGTCCTCTGCTAGTCCTCCTGACGACCCGAACAGCCCTACGAGTGGAAGGCAAGAAATCGTGGGTGCATGCAGTTCATTGCCGGAAGGTCCCCAGCATCACACAGACTGACCCAACTCTGTCTGCCTACAAGGAAGTACTGGCACACGACCGCCCAGTGTATGGCCTCCAAGAACCAGAGCTCGAACTGTTCGAAGACCACACTGTGCCAGCCAAAGGAAGATACAACCTCCGTCCTCGCACGACCTCTGGGGCTCCAGCGACTGGACAGGAGGGCTGAGCCTAAAGTCGCAGGGCGGTAGTACAGTCTGGTGGGGTGGATCGATACTCCTTATAGTGGGGTATTGAGAAGCCTAGCCAGTGAAGCAACCACCAGCTACCGGCGACGCGTAGGGCTCAGTCTCCCTCTCTGGCAGCTGTAGAGCCCAAAAGAAGATTGAGACTGCCTAAAAACGCAGACCAGAAGAAGGCATTTCATAAGACTGTATAATCGAAGGTCAATAGTGCTAACAGTATTTCTCTGCCTCACGATCATTCTTACCATCATCTTCTGGATTATAGAGGAAAAAACGCCGGCAAAAGGTACCATATTGCCGACTGATGCCACACCTACTGAACACTCCTTGCCCCCTTATCTCCAACACAGAAGACAAGACTTTTGGAACAACACTTTTATTCAAATGTTGCATCAACATAATATGGTCCTGAACAAAACGAACTGTTGGGTCTGTGGTCTTCTGCCTCAATCCACGGAAAACCCAATATCGCTTTTTCCTTACCCCTACTCTGTACATGCCTCTTGCCTTGCCTGGATGATGCTCATCATGGATGCCCAGCAGACTAGCAACATCGCTGATACCATTCTCCAGCAATTCCGGGACGAGTTATGGTGGAACAAGACAGGCAACACCATCAACCCTTTCTGTCCAACTAACAGTCCCATGAAAATATCGGAAGATGAGCAAGAGGAAATGCTGATCTTCAACACCACTGACCGTCTTCGCTTTTCTAGCTTCAAAAAGAAGGCCCCCGCCAAGCGAACATTGCCCCTATCAGTTGTTCGCATTCCTGGACTTATATGCATCAAAGGCTTAGGTACTGAGTACGTTGGGGACAGCTCTTGTGCCATAACAGCAACTCTGAACATGACATTTCCACCACCGCTTGTTGCTTCCCCAAACACTTATTTTGTGTGTGGGACAAAAGCATACACCTGGCTTCACAAAAACTGGGGAGGCACATGTTATATAGCGTTTCTCCTTCCTCCTGCCTATATTGCTCCTCCTCTTCATCATCGCGTCCGCCGCAGCAACGAAGTGGTCGACCAAGCAGACACTACCTCTCAACTGTTCCTGGATGCCATGAAAGGCATCCTTCCCTTCTGGGGACCGATGGAAAACAGCAGAGACATTCGCCACCTCATCAGGGTCATGGAAGCAACTGTCAACATCACAGCTGGTATTCTGGCCAACAACACAGCGGAGCTCCAAGCGGTACGCCTGTCGTTTTACAAAACCGCATGGTCCTTGACGTCATCCTTGCTGACCGCGGAGGAGCGTGCCGCATCATCGGTACCAGCTGCTGTGTGTACATCCCAGATCATTCCTCATCTGTCTATGAGGCTATTTCCACGCTTCATCGAATCACCTCTGATCTTCATCAAGATACCGGCTCATGGTCCCTTGGCCTCTGGTTGTGGCAACTTCTACTGACTTGGGGGTGGAAAGTCCTAATGATCGTCCTGATACCTCTTGTATTGATTTTCTTTTGCTGTCTTTGCATTCAATGTGGTCCCCCACTTTGCGGCCTCTGCGCAAGTGCTATCAAGCCAGTCCCTATAAATACTCATGTCGAGAACAATAAAATAATGATTGAACGTGAGATACAGCTATTGATGGACATTGCAATTGACTAAAAATGATTTCGCTTATGGCAAAAGGAGGGACTGTGGAAAAGTATGTCTGTTGTCTTGCCATTAGCTCAGCCATTTTGCGCTTCATCCTCCATTGCGACCTCTCTACAGGGGTCACGAATGCTCTGTGGCTTCACATCTTGATTCACCTCACCTCTGCACTGCCACCAACGCCCTGTTCCTGATCTGACCTGACCTACCGCCACCTGCCTGAACTCATGCTAAACCAGCCGAGCAGGACTGTCCGTGCCTTTGTTTGCCACAATCTGACTGAACTCTTGCTAACCCCAGTTGAACAGGACTGTTCACCTGCGCTTACTGTCCTCACCCTGCCCTTCGCCCTACAGGGTTTGACAGCTACCATCTTCGGACTTATCAGATTGTCCTCTGCTTGTTGTGTAATTATGAGTTTCACCTACCCCTGCAGGGGCCCAACAGTGACCATCTGCTAACTTATCAGATTGACCTCTGCCTGTATAATTATGGTGTTCATTGTTTTACTGTACACGTCTCCCTTTGTATAATTATGGTGTTCATTGTTTTACTGTATACGTCTCCCTTTGTATAATTATGGTGTTCGTTTTCTGTATACATCCCCCCTTTTCATAACCATGGTGTTCTTTCTTTACTATACACGCCTGGGGTGGGGATGAAGGGTATATAAGACGTGGAACCAAAGTGCTTGGCAGATTGCCTCCTCAGACAAGCTGCGGGTGTCTGTTGCTGATGCTCTCTCTACATCTCATGAGATTGTAATAAATATCCTTTCTCTCGGCGCTCCAGTGTTGGTCTCAGTTTGTATCCCGGACCCGTGGACTAAGGGTGGACCCTGCACCTTTGGGTGGTCTTCCAAGGAGACCCCCAAATCCACACGGCTCAGCGCCCCCGGAGTCCCCGTGAATTAAAATTGAAATGAGCATGTTGGATGTATATTAAGTAACCCATTTAGAGAAGTACCAAATGTTTTTTAATCAGAAATAAAAGAGCAAAAAAATGTACATCCCATGGAATATCTTTCCAAGTTTAAGATAAGTAAAGAGTTTCATTCAAATTGCTTTTGAAATTAACTTGTGTATAGGAGCGTGAGATTCTTTCCGAAGGAACTGTTGGGCACTTTACTGGTAAATGGTGAATTCTTTCATCACTTTGGGCCAACAACATTGGGTAATATGTTGTAGAATTTAAAATCAGTTTACAGACCTATGTAGGCATTCTCAACTAATTATTACAAACAATTAGGGGGTAAGTGGTGCATTATGTTCACATTAGGAGACTAACATTAGGCAAAATGTTGGTAGATTTAAAGATGGCAATCTAAGGAGAGTTGAGTGTGTCCTTAAGGAATTTTGGCGAAATCATATAGCCAATTCAACTTTTAAGCACTGTTTCAGTATTATTTATCCAAAACTGTTAATATATTTAAAGAATGGTTTGGATTTTCTACCCTACAGATGATTGGATAATTTAGTGGCAAAATGTTGTAGCATATTTAAGCACATTAGCTCAGTAACATTGTTCCACATATGGTGCAACATATAGACCACTATAGAGGGAAGTGTGTGCCCCACTGAAGGTTGTGGACATTTAGATGCACATGGTTAATTTCTAAACACATTAGCTCAGTACAATTTGTTAAACATTGTAAGGAATTGAATACCAATTTTCTGTAGGCTTGAGTTTCTCAGCCAGCAAATCTCTGGGTAACGCGTTGGCAAATGCAGCATTTTGATTCCATTAATGCAGTAGTATTGTCACAACCTGGCAGCATTTATAGACCACTTTAAAGAAGATTTGGACCCTCCCCCAAACCCCACAAAGAATGTTTGAAAAAAAATTCGAAGCACTTCCAAGCAGATCAGACTTGTGATGTTTGGTAAAACGTCGAATCTAATAACCATTTTGTCCAGTGTTTAGTGGTTCTCTGTAAGGAACAGTTTTTGAAAATCAATTGAAAATGGGATAAGCTATTGATGCAGCATGATTTTAAAAATAATACACAACACGTTTATTCATTGAAGACACAAAAAGCTGAAAGTGCACATCGCATACATTAGACACAGTGACGCATGAAACTTAGACTAGTGTGGTAGACTCACCGTAAAAGAGTACTTTAAAACGCAAGTTTAAGAAAACACACATTAGGTAATACTCATACATATAAACATGCTTTCTGTCAGTGTTCACCAGTTAGAAAAGTTGGTACGAAATTCTGTAGAAGTGAAGTACATGCTTGAAATTTCGTACAGTGATACTAAAGCTTCTAAAGTTAATGAAATTATGAGAACGATATTTGAAAAATGGTATTAGAAGTATATGCAGTTATATGAATATTGTGAATTTGTGGTAGGGTATTTCTATCAGCTATTTTCAAGTAATAATGATTTGTGAAAGTTTTCTATATTTATTTTAATAATTTTACTATATTTGATGTTGATTTAGAGCTTGTTTCATTTAAACGTGCGACGCTAACTTAAAGGCCTTTTCTAAATGCTTTTTCTCTAGTGCTGACCTTTCCCCCAATTCTAAAACAATGGGTCATTTTCTACAATGAAATGTTGCTTATTTGTCCCGTACATGTCTACACCCTGACATTCCTGTAAGTTTCTTCAATGTGCACCGTGAGATATTCCTGTTAGAATAGAACTTCAGCTATTGCTATAGACAAACTACTTTGTATCTTTTTTTATTGATACTAGTCTTATATGGACTCTTGATCTTTGGTTTCTAATTATAAGCATGGGGAACCATCTCGTTGTTGCAAGTGTCCTAGGTGGCACTTTGCAAATATGGACATGTGATAGTCTTTCAATGGTGGTGTGATGCCACTTCTCTGGAACTATCCTAAAAACCTTATAAAAGAAGAAACCCCAAAGGACGGGCTGCGGATGCCATTCTGATTTTTCCTATTCGAGACCTAGATGCTGTGCTGACCAATTTTTGATCAACTTTTCTCTTACTCTTGGTCTGTGCTACAGTCGGTAACTGACAGACTGAGCCTTCTTTGCTGAACATTTCAATTTTTTCCATTTTCCCTTTTTTCTTGGTTATGCTAATGGACTCGCCTTTAGTGGACTCTACATCGGAACCCTTTTTCCATCCACTTAGGATCTGAGCTGTTATACAACAAGCTATCCTTCTGCCTTAATGGTGGTGGGACCTCTTAAATATTTGACACTGTTATAAAAGCTGTGACATTCTTAACTGAACTTCTCAAGAAATTACTTGTGACAGTGAATTTTGAATCTCTAATACAATAACCAAATGAATTATCTGTTGGAGTCTATTATTGAGTCCTGTTGATTCTTCCATCCAAACTGTGCTGATTCCTAATGTCTTAATGTGTTACTTTTGATCCGAATAAATCCTCACTCGACTTAACTTTTTTGGGAGGTTGGGTCTTCCTGTTGCCATCCTTTAATCTACAGCATGGTCTTAATAGTGGTGTACCTAAATTTGATCTCTAACTTGTGAGTTGGCTGCTAATTAATGGTCCTCATTTGACAGCTAATGTGGAGTTTGGTCACCCTAATTTCCACCCCTCCTATTGGCCGAGAAAGATTCATCAGTGGGTCATTGCCTCTGTGGTAGATACAAGTGCTGCAGTTTGTCTAATCATAAAGGGCCCAGTACAGTTGGAGGAGTAAAAATGAATAAGCGTATAATAAACCGTTTTACCACGCTTTACGCTGCAACACTATGTAGAACATCCTGGTGCTGGTTTAGGAACACAGTTCTCTAAAAAGGTTGTTGAGGAGTTCAGTCGGAACTCTATTATGCTTACATTATGCACCTCTGTAGTGAATACACTTTCAGTATTTTCACAATATTTTAGTTATTCAGGTCGAACTTTTCTTGTTTCCAAGCACTGTAATAACAAATGGTATTGCCTATCTCAATTATTCAAACCATTCATATGAATGACTCTCGATCCAGCCAGGATTTGAATCTTTGATTTTGAGCTGTAAATAGATCTCTGTGGCTGTTTTTTCTAGCCCACACTGAGAGCATCTTAATTTTCGACATTAACACACTATTTTCAAAAATATTCCATGCAATGCTGCCAAAGCCAAGACTTGGAAAGTTTTGTGAGCCGGGTGAACAGAGGACCTGGCCCTAACACTTTGTTACCGCTCTGTGGTTTGATGCTGCTGTGCATTTGTGCCTCACTTGTATGCATTAGGTGGCAGAGGCTGGCTGGTTTAGTCTCTGGTGGTGCTGGATCCAGCAGCCCAGCTGGTCATGGGCGGCTCTGCTCATCAGTTCTGATGTTGCCTGCCTTGTTTGCTGGCTACTGCAGTTGAGACCAGGGCCACGGATCATCATGGAATAATTATAGCAGGCAAGTTACACCTCTGCTTTGCCTACCCTGCTGTCCAAGGTCTCATTCGCAAAGGTGGGATTTGTCCAAAGGTTTTCCCACTGGCTCATCAACGTTTGTACGCTCCCTTAAGGGTATGCAGACAATCAGTTAATCTAATAATGAATTCACTCAGTTCAAAATAAAAATCTAAGTGCTTACAGAAAACAATGAGAAATGAAAAGCTACAAATTAGTGTGCAGAGGGCAGCAAGTTGCTCATGAGCTACATGTTTGGGACCACTGGTGTAAGAACTTCAATTACGAGTCCTGTGACTAAGAAATAAGATTATCCATATGTTAACTTTCCTTTTTTAACACCTAATGTAAGGTTATCGTTCTGCAGATTTGGGTAGGCATTGGTTTAGTGTGAAACCTTGATTAGTATTTAACAGAAGATGCTTTGTAGATCAAATTGTTTCTAAAGGTCATTTTAGAATTTAGGTTTCTGCAACGTGTACCTTGTGAGCTACTGGTAGCTCTCCTACATGCAGTCCATCCTAGTAAATAATAAGCTTTTTGCTTGAATTAATTAATATATGTATACCAGAATTGAGTGTATAGTTGAGATGAAAATGTATATATTTTCAAAATTCATTAGCTAATGTTTGGATAAAAATGACAATTTCCAAAATATATTTAAAACTGATATTTGAGACCTAAATCATGTGATGTTAGGGAGACTTATTACTGATATTGCCTTGGTTCCATGGGCATTGCAGCCATGGCTCTTAAGTATTACCCATTTCTGCCACCTCGCTTAATACATTGGTCATCCCGTAGAAGATACCCAAGGATGTATGGGATGGTGATATTGTATATGCTTTGGAGATGCACGTTACTAAAATGCCAAAAAACATAAAAAAGGTATTACCCATGTAGAGGCATTTTAATTGGCATTTTGGAATGTTGAGAGCTCCATTGAAGAGAATGGCGCAGCAGCCTATATGAACTGCTGCTCTCAACATTTCAATGTACTAATAAACAGCCTCTGTGATAGGCAGAGACTGTGCTGTAGGGCACACCTGAGCCTTCCCACTCCCGCCTCCCTAGCTCATCATCACTGAAGCCTCGGAGGGAGAGGGGGGGAATGCTGCTCATTTCCTGGGTCTCTGTGGGTCAGCTGAATGGGGAAAAAAAAGCAGTTTAGACAAGCCGGGGAGAACCAAGGGCTGACTTTTGGCCCCTGTCACAGCTCTTGTTGTGAATGTGCAACAGCTAACAGCTGTGGCCCTGAGTGCCCTGCTAGCTCTAGAACATTCACAGCGAAAGCAGTGAAACACAGGTTTCGTAGCTTTGAGGATTTCAACTCCCTCCGATGCTTTTGTTTTTATACTTAGGACATTCTGCCATCTAGGGGAGGAATGTTCTAATAGCCTTATAGCCTGCCATAGCTGGGCTATAGAGGCCATGAAAGGCCTGCTTCCTTGTTAAAGGCCCTTGCCTTCGACTCTGGCCTTTCTAGCCCGCTTCACCGGGCTAAAAGGCTATATTATGTGACTTCTGGCAAACCTGCCTGATGTACTGAGGTGATCACTGCTAGTAATCTTGCATGTGGTGGACGCTAATGTAATCTTGTCTGATGTGGTCACTATTGCAACATTAATATTAGTAGCGCAGGATGCTTTTCACTGAACAAAAGTAGATCTTATTATGGAAAAGGTTGGCGACCCAGGTTTTAGATATTCCCAGAAACCGTGCAACTGACCATGATTTCTTTTTACCCTGCCCCCACTGTTGTCTGCACATGTTCGATCCAAAAAAAAGTAGTGCGGTATTACATAAACTGGTTGGACGCAATTGTTAGTAGTTTTGATTTTTTTTTCCTTTCGCTCACTGTGTGACTTAAGGTATTGAAGTGCAATGAAAGTAACTTGTGCTTCTTACAGTTAAATAGCGTTGCTGTGTTGTATCAGTTGCACGTTTAATTCATCAGGTTCCACCTTAAATATGGTTGATACGTACCTATAACTGTGTGTTAAGCATTTAACGTTGTTGTATATTGATATAATCTGATGAGTAGTTTTACTTAGCATGTTGAAAGAGTACATTTCATAAGAAAGAACGGAAACAGTAAATTGTATGAAAAGAAGACCATATTCTGTTTTGGTACTCAAGTTTGAGAGTTGAAAATGAGATTCTGAATTCTTAAAATAATCCAGCACTACACGCAAAAATGCTAATGTCTAACTCGTCTTGTTGTCAGGAGAATGGAGTCTGCCAAGAACAGATCACCATTGGATTAAACGGCGAAGGGCCTTGTGTTGTATTTTCTTTAAAATGATCAAGCACTCGGGATGACATCAGTGTGCTCCATTAAAATTCCTTAGTGTCTTTGTTCTGTTTGATTGCCATGGAATGGGTGCGGAATGTTAAATCTTTTTTTTCTGGTACTTGCTTTTGTTAGTCCATAATGTTAACTGAAATGTGAAGCGGAATAGTTGCTAGTTTTTGCGTCAGATGATTCTAAAATGTTGGTTGTGAAGTTTAAACACCAAAGTGTTGTGCTAGTAAAAACGTAGTCAAATCTTCAACAGTTAGAACGCAGTCTCGATTTTAGCTATTGAGTATAGGCTATCTCGCATTCTTGGCAGTCCCTACATTTGTTTGCGTTGCATCGTTACCCAATTTTTACAATCTGCTGTAAAACTTTTAATTTAGACTTCCTTTTCATAGTACATTATTGAATTTCAATCAACCGAGAGCAAAAACATGAATTTCTTGAACTACTTATGTTTATTAGTATTCTAAGTTATACTTTTATTTAATCGTCATTAAATAAGCAAGCACAGAATAGCTCTGTATGAGCGGTATCCCATATGAATATGCTTTTTTTTGCGCTCATCAGTTAAACTATAAATAGCCTATTTATTCAGTGGCAAAATTTGTCAGAGGCTACCACTGTTCCTTGAAGCTCCTTCTGGAAACTGAAAAAAACAAATTAAGAAAGTGGGCAGATAACCAGCACAGACTTTGGCATGTAAAAAAAAAAAACACTGCCCTGAGCCCCACCCCTGAGTCGCCCTGGTGTTGCACACAATTTAGTCATGTAGGCACGGTCAGAAGAGCAAGCCGGGCTGACACTTTTCTCAGATCTGCTTACCCTAATAATATAGACTTTGCATTAATAAACCATTAATATAAGTACGAACTGCATGAACATATGGATACAATTCTTACCTTAACTGCAGACAGTGCTCTTGCACAGATCCATACTGTTGTACTGTGAACTGGCAACCAAAGGGTGTGTGCTGGGGGGGTTGGACGTACTTGTCCAAAGGACAAAATATACACGAAAACTCGTCATTGACTCCTAACAATATATGTTAGCGATAGGAATTCCATGCCCCGGAGGGGAAATAACCAAATACATTGGAAAGTGAAAACAAAAAAATATATCCTTTCCAAACGAGGCAATTCCATCTTGACTAATTCTTCAGGAAGTTTGTGTACTAGTGCACAAGAAAGCATTGGGATGAGTACCATTCTTTCACAAGAAAAATACATTTGCTTAATATAATTACTAGTAAGAAATAAAAGGCTGAAAAAAAGAATAACGCCTAATTTTAGAGCTAAGAACAATTAATTAGTGGGTAAAGAAAAAAATTCATCGTGTAGTACTACAAGGAGATTGCAGGTGCCCCCTAGATCTCAGATTTCATTTTTGTCATTCAAGTGCATGCAAAATCTCAGTGGTATGGTCTCAGTACTGGAAGTAGTGTCTTTGACAAGGGTATGGCAGTGCCACTTGAACGATTCATCTGGGAGCCCTTAGATGAAAGAAAGTCTATCTAAACTTCGTGACTGCACTCACCATCATACATAGTAGAACTGCATATCAATTTCAACAAATCAACAATTTCTGGGAACTGCCGACACAAGACAATCAAATACTTCCTTAGATGGGAGAGATGTTTCTCCTTGCAGAACAGATGTCTTTTACTAAACTGTAAGTCCTATGAAACAGCTTGACCGAATTTATGTGTTTTTGAATCAATAATATCCTGCGTGTTCAAGGTATCCAATGTCAAGCTACACACAGGTACACAGAAGTGTTTAGAAAACCTCTGGAGTTAGTGCTTTGGAAAGAGAAATTAACACCAAGTATAAGCTTTGCTATTATTTACATAGTGGACAAAGGATTCAAATGTGACGAGGGATCCTTTTTTTCAAAGGGAGACTTCCTTATCAAGATTGTAAAGACAGTATCTTTCTTGGGTGGATGGTGTACTTGAATCTTTGAGATCCAAAGAACATGGTTCCAAAAGTTATTACATCAACCCTCTGGATCTCTGAGAGGGTGCATTTTGTCATAGAATTATTGCGGCTAACATTTAAGATATGGGCAGCCGACAGTGATTTAACTACTAGGAAAATTAGAAAAGAGTGAGTTTGAGGAATTTTGGGAAAGAAGCTCTGGCTTTTTCTGAATTAAAAGGATGACCACTTTGAATTTTTATCTGCTATGCAATCCAGAGCAAATGACCATCATTAAGCCTAGTTTATATTGGTTTCATGAATGTATGTATTTAAAAGAATTTTAAAAGCAATAACTCACCTGGGGAAGCAACAAAGTGCTGATTTTAAATCGAGAGCCCATGATACGATTGCGGGGCTGTTGATAAGAGGCAGGTAACATTAAGGCCATGCCGTGTGGTACGGTAGTTCTCTTTAAAGAGATGTCAGTTTCTTTCTGAATTGCAGTAGGGTTAATGATGGGATGGGATGGTGTCACAAGAATGTTTTTTTCGTTTTCTTCACACTTCAACAGAGCGTCCTTTACTCCTTAATGGGTGTACGTTGTTCTCTGTAATTGTATGCCCGTTTGCGTCATTCGTTGTAACAAATGCGGTTAGTTGTGTTTTCTAGTGTCTCCGAAGAGAACTAACGACAGAATTTTTATTATTTTCTGGCCCATACTAACTCATCAGATACTGTGTACTGGCTATTTATTTATTTGTTTGCTGCAAATAACAGTTACTCCCTGCGGAAAGAATAGTAAGGAATAGATATGTCAGTCTGTTCAAACTTAATTGCAGAGCCTTGGTGATATTTCATCTCAGTAATAAGAGTTGTGATGTGCCACAGGAACCTGTACTCCTGTTGCTTCCTGAACAGAACGTCTTTTAAGTGGGAAAATATATCACTTCATTTTGGTCGTTTTCATAAATCGATTTGCTCTTGACGTCCAGCAGCAAATGGTAAGATACTCGCCCTTCAAAATGTCATCTGCGGTTATGGTCCTTCCAACCGTGATGTGAAAACGCTTGTGTCAAGTTAAACTAGTCCACGACTGCTATACTCAAGATAACTTGTTAATTGTCAGATTGTCGTGTTATGCTATGAAGATTTTCTGACTACATACAAAAAATGTTCAAGATCTTGGTGGAAACATGCGAGTAAATATTGTAAGCCGGATTGAACCTTACTGCGACCTGCACCAAGGCTTTGAACTCCTCGACCTTCATGAAAGAAAGTTGCTAAATGTACGATTGCACCTTCGTCGCTATTTCCTACCTGCAGCCTTGGAGTTCAGTCAGTTCTGTACTGAGCTGAGCCGAGTCCTCTGTTGAAATATGCTGTTAAGGCAACAGTGCAAGAACTAACCAGTTGTGGAGAGAGCTGCATAAAGGGCCCTAAAAGGCTGTGTAGCCTGAAACAATGCGCAGTTGCAGCCCTTGAAAGCAAGGCCATGAAAGCGAGGGCATTTCAAGAACGCGCTTTTAATAGAGACGTTCAGTTTGACTCATCACCAAATTGTTCCCTTCTTTCTACCAGTTGATACCAAAGAAAAAAGTTAATTCTCTTAGTGAAAATAGAAGCTATTAAAAATGTTAATGAAGCTCTGTTCGATCTAATTAACTTTTGAGGTGTACCGTTTTCTGTGTAAAGCATGAGCAATGCACGCAACGAAAGGTGCTCGAGTAGAAATGGACTTTTCCCGAAAGACATTAGCCAGTGTTTTCCTGAAAGATAGTTGCCGGGTCCGAGCTAGTATAAAACTTTTTTTATAAACCTCAAACACGTGTACAGTATGCAAATCCCTTTAAATGCCATGTTTAATCTCGCATGGCTGCCCCAGGCTCTTTCCTTTGTTTTTATTACATTTTTTCTGTTTTTGTATTTAGTCTTCATTATTTTTTTTATTTTGCGTACATTAGTTTCATGCTGTACAAGAAAAAGACTTTAGTGTTCGAAAGTAGTTTATAAACGTGTCCTCTCCTTCCAAGGGACCTTCTAATTTATTTAACGCGGCACTCCCGTTCCTCCACACTGGGAGCACTAAAGCATGTTACTGTAATTACTGTTGTGTGATTAAAAATGCTAGTTACAGATTTGATCTCCTGCTCTCTGAAACATTCATTTACCACACCATCGGGGCCTCGATTAAACTTTCTAGATGAATGATTATCCTCGAGAAGTAATATGCTGGAAGCATGGAAGGAAGATTAGTTCCCTTTATTGATCCCTCCTGACCTTGGTGTACTGACCTTGAGTTTTTGAATATTTCCTTGTATTTCCCCAACTAATGCTTGCTATGCCTTCGTTGTGGATCTGCTCGAGCTTTTCAGGACGAGCTGTTATTATCCTACATTTACAGGGACTGCATGATCATATTATGTTGGGGGTGGGAAATGTTACTAGTGTCGCTGCACTTACCTTTTGAAAAGGCATGAGTAATCTGCAGCTGCATTGTACCCACACATGGTACCTTGTTATCACAGGAGATAAAGGTGGCTTAACTATTGGTTCTATTCTTTTTTTAAATTTGGTTTTAACATGTAATATACATGCACGAAGTACATTCATTTGGCATACTGTACTCCTTTTTTCTTATGCTTAGTATATGCATCCGCTTGTTCAATTTGTGGTACAAAAAGAAAATCGAACATTGTTAGGAGAACTAGAGTGTATTGATTAGCAATTCAGGCGTATGTCATTTGTAACTGGCTTCTGACACTGAAACCTCTCTGCGGTGTCCTCCTCCTGGTTCTGATTCTGTGCGCTTTTTGGTGCACCCGGGACTATTGGGTTCCAATATCATAAATTATATTTACTACATCACTTCCAGCCTTCTCTAGAGGAGATGCCACCCCTGCGCTCACATCCTTTGTTTCCATTACACTCCTTTTTCCTTAAACCTCTCTCAAATTTAATTGCCATATTTGGCTCACAGTGGCTTTGTGTCATCTTGGGCTAATTTGATTAGGAGTATGTCTTACCCTTTTGCACGCTGATCAGATCCATCTCTTCTTCAAGTATCCTTTCTTCTCCCTTGGCCCACCATTTGAGTTCATCTCTCCATTTACCTATGGGTGAAGGGTTACTATTTTTCCAGGACATTGCAGTCTGCCTTTTCGCAAGTATCAGAGCTAGAGCTCGAACTTGGCTGCTTGCCTATGGTTTTTATTGCTCGATAGGGGACCCCGAAGACCAAGATCATCTTTTATCTTCAGCCCTGTAATGTGGCTGGTGTTCCTTAGGATAGTTATCAAATAAGGTGATCGTACTGGGCATGCCCAGAACATGTATAAGAGATCGGCGCACTCTTGTAAGCATCGGGGACATCTATCGGATACTATCTGAAACATTCACTGTATTTGACTTGGTACAAATGTGATCGGTTTAAGTTATAGAATTGTATTAGCTGGAACCTTTTAAGCAGAGCAGATGAATTTAACTTTTATTCTCTCTTCCTCTTTCAAGGCTTAATCACCGTCTGTTATTAAGAGACCCTGCCAGACCAATGTAGACCAATAGTTGAGTGCATTTTCATGATTACATTCTACAGTGACTTTCAAACCTTCTACTGGATGGTGTAAAGTGAACATACTCCAGATTACCAATGAAAAAAAATTCAGAGCCTCATTTGTTAATGTTCCAATAGACAGTCTAGCGGTGTATTTAAAGGGAGCTCAAGGGCATTCTTAAAAATATCACTTATTTGGTCACAATATTCTAGACTACTTAAGACTAAGGTTCCATGTTCCTTAGTAACTTGAGGCTCTTGAACATTCACCATACGCATGGCTACATGCTGCTCCTGGGGCTGAATTCGGATAGCATCCCATTAAGAAGTATCTTTTTCGTTTCAGCATGAACAAGCTGTTTACACAGCCAACCAATATATGGAAAGTTGATGTGTATACTCTTAATATGTGTAGACAGAATTCTAGGTTTATTGCACTTTGCATGACTATAGGTATACAAAAAAGTAACTACATAGAATTTTTAACGTTACATAGACAAAAGGGGAGACAAACAGGAACATAAAGTCGTTCGTAGGTATTGGTGTGAGCGGAGTCCCAGAGGTGTCAAGGCGGTGTTTAGGAGGTTAGGTAAGCGGAGAACAGCTAGTCTTGGTGCTGTGGACAAAGACGTGATGAAATAGAACACTATACAGGCATGTAGACGTCTCGAATGAAGACCTTAGTGTTGGAGAAATCTGTTGGACAGTATAATTTTTACTTTGTTCCTGAAGGTGGAAGGGTTGCACCTGATCTCCGGAGGCAAGGAGGCCCGGATTGTAGGGGCATTTCCAGAAAAGGATCCGGTGTAGATTTTCATTTTCTTAAATTTTTGTGGTTGAAGTTGAAAGGAGATTGTGCTCCTAGAAGATCTGTTTCCACCCGATAAGGTCAATTTCTGGGCCAGATAGGACGGCTTGTTGCGGTGCAGTGCTTTGTGAGTCATGTAGGCAATTTTAAAGATGGATCCTAGCCTCATAGGGGAGCCATTTCAGTGAATGGAGGTTTAGGGTGATCTTTTTTTTTTTTTTTTGAGCCAGTGAAGAGCCTTGCAGCCGTGTTCAAGGTATCCTTCAGCGGTGCAAGTTTGCTTTTCAGGAGGCCCACTAGGGTGGCACTGCCATAGTCTAGTTTAGATGGAACAAGAGCTTGGACCGCTGTTTTGAGATCTACCGTGGGAAGAAAAGGTTTTGGGTTCCTTATTGCATGAAATGGTGTTTAGCTCCTCTAGTTGGCTGCACTGGTGTGATGTTCCATGGAGAGGGCATTATCCAAGATTATACCTAGCGATTTGGCCGAGTCAATTTTATGTGGGGTACAGTTCACAGCCGTAAGATGTGGGAGACAGTCTTTAATGCTAGGTGCGATGCCGAGGCGGTCCGTTTTAGTCAAGGTGGTGTTGTGGTTGCTGATGTCATCCGGAGAGGCGATTTTCATGTATAGTTGAGTCATCTGCATACATGTGTTAGGAGTTGTGTAAGAGTTTGAGGATTTTGGTCAGGATCTCCATGTTCAGGTCTAACAGTGTCGGGGAGAGAGTGGAGCCTTGAGGGACACCTAGCGTAACTGGCAACTGGTCTGAAAGAGGGTGGTTGATTAGCGTCTATTGAGATTTGTTGTGTAGGAATGAGGTGAACCATTTTAACAGTACCTGAAAGACCCATCCTGAGTTCTAATGGGTTCAGAAGGGTTTCATGGCTGACCGGTGTCGAACGCCGGTGTCCAGTAGCATTAGAAAGCAGGATTTATTCTGATATAGTGAGGGAAGAGCGCCATCAACAATGTGGACCAAGGCGGTTTCAGTGTAATGGCCTGGTCTGAAACCAGATTGACATTGGTTGAGTAGTTTGAATTGCTCGATATGATTGCAAAGCTGTAAGTACACATTTTTCTAATAGTTTGGCCAAAGTAGGGATGTTCGAGATGGGGCGGTAGTTGTTTGGGTCAGCCAGGTTGGAGTTGTTTTTTGGTTTTTTTTTTTTTAAGATGGGAGTAACCTTACTGCTTTTTAGGCAGTCGGGTAAGGAGTCTTGGGTTAGTGAGGCATTGATAATCCTAGTCCATAAGGGGAGGATTGTTTTGTATTGTAATTACATTTATATAGCGCTTACTACCCCAGACGAGGCGTCAAAGCGCTTTTTCGGCGAGTAGCACGCTACGCCGGAACCCATAAAGGATTAGTGTTGAGCTAGTATAGTGAAATATGAAAGTAATTTGAGTGGTGGATAGGTTAGTCAGTTATTTGGATTCAGAAGGATAGCGAAGAGATAGAAGAGCGACAAAGGTTTGCACATATATATATATATATATATATAGATATCTCTATATCTCTATATCTATATCTCTATATCTCTATATCTCGCTTGTTACCCCTAATGGGGTGTAGAAGCGCTTTTTCGGCGAGTAGCACGCTACGCCGGAACCCATAAAGGATTAGTGGTGAATTAGTATAGTGAAATATGAAATTTGAGAAGTGGACATGTTAGTCTGTTATTTCGATTGAAAAGGATAGTAAAGGGATAGAAGAGTGAAGGCTTTAGACTTTTAAATTTTTTTTATTTATTTTTGAGGGTTGGGATGAGTAAAAAGGGATGTGGAGGGGAAGAGTCGGAGGGAAGAGTTTAGAAAGACTTGTTTTGGGGGATCAGTATAGTAAAAGAGGTGTCAGGTGGTGCAAGGAGGGGTAGAGTAGGGGAGAGTCTAGAAAGGGCCATTTTGGGGATCATAGTAGTGGTATGGGGTTTGGGATGAATGAGAGTGGAGGTAGTGGATATATTGATAGAGGTATACGGTAAGTGTTAGACTTGGCTTTTTCAGCGGGTTTACCCCCAGACTTTTTGCTTTTTGGCCTCCTGTTTTTGACCCTGTGTGTTGGTTTTAGGACTCTGGGCACTTTCCCACTGCCAATCAGTGCTAAAGTGCATATGCTCTCTGTGTAAAGTGTGTTATGGATTGGTGTTTCCATGATTGGCCTATTTGATCTATGTGTCAGTCCCTTGTAAAGTGCACTGAGAGTGCCAGGGCCTATAGATCAAATGCTGTTGGTGCGCTGCAGCACTGGATTGTGCCACCCACGCAAACAGCCCGTAAAGTGTAACTCTGGCCTGCCATTGCAGAGCCTGTGTGCAGCCTGGGGCTGCCATGTCGACTTGGCAAGTGCACACACTTGCAAGTCCCTAAACCTTCCCTTTTCTACATGTTAGTCACCCCTAAGGTCGGCCCAAGGTACCCCTGTGGGCAGGGTGCATTGTATATGAAAGGTAGGACATGCCCTGGTGTATGTGGCATGTCCTGATAGTGAATTACAACCTATTTCGTTTTTCACTATTGCAAGGCTACCTGTTCCCCATAGGCCAGAATGGGCAGTTCTGATTATTACAGCTTATAATCCTAACTGACCCAGGGAACATGGTAGAAATTCGAGTTTAGTATGCCTGGACTCAGAATGATAAAATGCATCTTTTAGTGAAGTTGGTTTTAACATTCTGTGTTTAAAAATACCACTTTTAGAAAGTGGGTTTTCTTGTCTAACCATCCAAGCCTGCCTCTGCTAGGTTGTGTATTCCTTGTCTGGAGTGTGAGTGACAGGGGCTGGGGGATGCCAGGAGACAGGGTGAGTCAGCACAGGGCTGAATAGCAAGATCTACATGTAGATGGGTGGGCGGAGATGCACCTAGGACCTGAATAGGGCTGGGCCTTCCCTCCACAATGCTGGCTCCACCTCCTGTGGTGCGTCTGATGTCCCTGGCCTGCACTGTGAAAGGAAAGAAGGAGACTTGTCAACAAAGTGCTCCAGGACTGACCAGAACTGGTTTGGACTAGGCAAAGGCCTCTCTGCCTTCAGAGGACAAAGAGAAATTGAGGATAAAAAGGGGGACCCAAACCCCAGAAAATTAGAACTCTTTTGGATCAAGAAGACTGCCAAGAAGAAGAGCTGGAGAAGCTGTGAGGAGGAACTACCACTTTGCTGTGTGCTTTGCTGTGTTGGCCTGCAGTGGCTGCTTCTGTCTTGGGCAGTGAAAGGACTGGAACTGAACTTTCTGCAATCTACTTTGTGAGTGTCTCCAAGGGCTTGAGGTAGAGCTTGCCCCCTGTTCAAGAAGTCTCAGGAACAGCAAAGACTTCAAGTTCTTCTGCCCTCAGCACTGGGGACTGTGTGTTTTGTGCTGCAACAGAAGAAAAGCAACTCGACGACGCCGCTGCCGACTCCGTGTCCCGACGGCACCGCAGAGGGCACCGCTGCAACGCCGCAGCGCGACCCTGGTCTCACCGACGACGCCTGCTGACGCCGCCACCGAGCCGCTGCTCGCACCGCGACCTGTGGGCACCGCACTCGGCACCGCCTCGCTTCACGATGCCGTGGCCTTCCCGACGACGCCGCTCCACGCCGGACTCGACGCCGCTGCTTGCACCGTGGTTCGGGGGCACCGCTCGTAAGTTACACGATGCACCGCCCTCATCCCGCACCGCAGCCTTGGCCCACCGACGCCGGTGCCATCGACTCCCGTTCGTCAGCCGACGACAGCGCAGCAGCTACGACGACGCCGCTGCTGCACCGTGACCTGCCAGCACCGTGATGAGCACCGCCTTCAACTCACACCGCGACCCTGGTCTCACCGACGACGCCATCCGACGCCGCCACCGAGCCGCTGCTCGCACCGCGCCTGAGAGCGCTGCACCGCTGCACTTCGCACCGCAGCACCCGACGCCGGCCGACGCCAGCGCTCCTGACTTCAACAGAGGAGATCGATCTGCAACGCGTGTGACTTCGAGGGCCCCGACGACGCCGCACCGACCTCCGGAACCGATGCCTGCGGACGCCGTGTTTTTGGAAGCTCACCGCGAGGTCATCGACGCTCTGCATTTCTGAAAGGTACTGTTTGCGGGTCTTCTCGACACCGTAGTTGACCCGCGGTCTGCCAGAACTGTTTGGATTTGTTTGTTCACGACGCCGTGATAGCCCTGGACTGAGCTATCGACATCAAGGAACTGTTTTTAAAGACATTTTGAGAAGTAACTATTTCTGAAGTACTGTACAGTGGATTTTTATCGTATTTGGTCTTGTTTAAAGTATATCAAAATATTGGGTATTTTTCTAAACTGGTGTGGTGTCATTTTGTAGTGCTTACACTGTATTACTGTTGGTTATGTGCAAATGCTTTACACACTGCCTCTAGAATAAGCCTGACTGCTCGTGCCAAGCTACCAAGGGGGTGAGCAGGGGTTATTTTAGGAGTGTAACTCCCTTACCCTGACTAGGAAGAAGGGTCCCTACTTGGACAAAGGTGCAAGCCCTTGCCAACTAGAGATCCCATTTCTAACATTGGTTGTCAGCGGTGAGGATAGGACTTGTGTTTGCACTTGACTTACAGTGATTGGTGTGCACTACTACCATATCGCAGACCATTACATACCACTTGCAGGTTCTTTTTCTTTTTGGCCTATTTTTGCTCTTGCCAGTTTGAACTTGCTACTTCAACATGCCTGAATCTATAGTATCATCAATTGCATCAGTAGAAATTGCCTTTGAGGAGGATCGATTGGAAGCCTACAATGTCAAGGAGTTAAAATCGATTTGCAAGAACCTGAAAGTCCAGGTCAGAGGCCTCACCAGGAAGGATGAGCTACAAAAGGCGCTGAGGGCCTGGGTAGCAGCCAGAGGTGCCAGTGGGCAATCTGTTGATCTCAATGGAGAGGTGGAGGAACCTGTTCCTAGGGTGGATGTGCTTTTGGGAGGGGGGGAACCCTCCAGGCCAGGCAGCAGTGGCTTGTCCCCAGAGGAGCTGGAGGACAGGCGGGAAGCAAGGAAGTTCGAATTAGAGAAACTCAGGATGGAAAGTGAGAGGGAAGACAAAAGAATAGCCATGGAGGAAAGTAGGATGATCTTGGATCATGAGCTTAAAATGAGAGAGCTGGAGCTGGATTGGGGAGCCGGTAGGGCTTTGTCCAGCCCAGATGGTGGCAGCAAAAGTGTAGTGTCCAGTACTGAGGGTGAGGTAGACACACAGATTTGGGGCCCTACTTCAAGGAGGGGGTTGACATACACCAAGGGGTTCAGGATTGTGAGGTAACTCCAGTGGTGCTCAGTGTCCCTGAGGTGGATTGGGGAACTGGCACAGGGGATCATATTCCTGGTAGTGGGAGGGACACTCTACTGACTCTAGATGAGAGGTGCAGGGAGAGGGGTTCCCCCATGGTAGAAGCCCTGGTAAGTGAGTATGAAGACCAGCCAGAAGAGTATGGGTTGAGGGACAGCAACAGTCAGACACTGTCTCGCTAGTCTTGTGGGAATGTTGTGGGGTACTTTTCTGAGGCACTGGATGGTTGGGTGAAGGGTAGTTTGGTTAACACCTGTGTGGGGCTGTGTGATTCAATTGTTGGAGAGCATATTTTAAGTCCCTGTTTTCCAGAGCTATGCCAACACCCAGTGGAGTGTGAGTTCTCTGACCCCAGGGAGCTTGCACTGGAGGCAGACCTTTTGGTGGATTCCAGAGGGTCTGGAGAAGCATCTGGGGGTGACCCTGGAGGAAGTGGCTTAGGTATTTCCCGACCAAGAGTGGTGGGAAAGGTTTGTAATAGCCCAGATAGGTCCCGGTGTCATGGGAAGGGTGTAGGGACTCACGTCCTGTCTCTGCGGAGAAGGAGTGAGAATGGGCTGCGGCCCAAGGTGCCCAAAACCCGGAGCCTGGGTGGTTCCAGGAGGGAACCCCAGGTGGGGAGCCTAGACTGTACTGGTAGGCCGTCCGTTGAGGGAGATCTCCTACTGACTGGAGAACCTGGAGCCTCTGTAAACAGAGCTCCAGTGGTTCTGGTGTCTGGCAGTACCGCTCCAGTTGGGAGGGTGCAGAAGTCCTGAGTGAGGGGTGAGAGGGGGATGTGTTCCCCAGTGGGAGAACCAGTGAGTCAGAGGCCAGCCAGAAGGGCTGAGCCTCCTAGCAGTGACCATGGTGACACCACTTCTGTCCTGGGGGATCTTTGCGCACTGTCAGGTGGACAGTGGTCGGGAGATCTGCGCCAGGCAGACTGTCACGCAACACATGAGTCATGTGTTGCCCTCAGGGGGGTATGCGTGCTCCCAAGGAAGTCCTGGTGCGCCAGGCAGGTGCTCAGCTGCAGGGTTCAGTCCCTGGGTTAGGAGGCCAGGTTCAGGTCCTGCCTGACCTGGAGGGAAGGACGACTGTAAGCAGTGTCCTGACCGGTTTGTCTTCTAGGGGTACCACTCCAGGTGGGAGGGTACAGAACTCTGGAAGGGGGTGCAGAGGGAGGGAGTCCTCGCCTCTGACCCCGGTTCGTCCTGAGGGTTTAGATCCAAGGGTGGTGAATCAGTTGCAGGGTCAAGGCCCTGAACTGGTGGAAGAATTGTGTAGGAGGTCTGGTTCCAGCATCCTGACAGTTTTTGGTTCTGGGGGTGCTTCTCCTGGGAGGGGAGGGCCGGACCCCACAAGGAGAGGTAAGGGGAGGAGAGCCTCGCCCGAGACCTCTGGTGAACCTGAGGGTGCAGACCCTAGGTTGGAGGATCAGTGGTTCTTTAGAACTGCACTGATGAGAGGAAGAGTGGAGTATGGTTACTATGTACCAGGGGTTACTGCCCCCCACTCTGTTAGTTGGCAAAGACCAGAGACATCTGGATGGCCTAGGGCCTGGTCCTGGCCATCCATTGAGGGTGATCCCCTAGTGTCTAAGAAACTGGGGGGGACTGCTGTAACGAGCATCCTACCGGTTCCGTTGTCTGGCAGCCCCGCTCCAGTTGGGAGGGGGCATGAGTCCAGAGAAAAGGGTGAGGGGGGGGCGCTGTCCCCAGTGGAATGACCAGTGGGTCAGGGGTTGCCCGCTCTGAGGTCAGAGCACCCCAGGACTGACCCTGGTGAGGCCACTTCTGGCCTGGGGGGTCTTCATGCTCTGTCAGGTGGACAGGAGGCTGGAGACCTGCACCAGGCAGACTCTCGCATGACTCATGAGGAGTGTGTTTCCCTTGGGGAGGGTTGGTGTACTCCCCCGGAAGTCCTGGGTTGCCAGGCACAGGTTCAACCTAAGGGTACAGACCCTGGGTTGAAGGACCAGGTTCAGGGTGTCCCCCCTGACCTGGGGGAAGGGGCAACTGCTAACAGTGCCACTACCAGTTTGTCTTCTGGGGGTGCCGCTCCAGGTGGGAGGGTACAGTGCCCCAGGGAGGAGGACCGGGTGTGGGAGAGCCTACCCCAGTCCCTTGTCCAGCCTCAGGGTGCAGACCCTAGGCTGGCGTACCAGTTGCAGGATAGCACCCCTGAACTGGTGGGCGAATTGTGCAAGGCACTTGCCACAGGTGCCCTGACAATTCTGGAAGGGGGTACCGCTCCAGGTGGGAGGGTACGGAGCCCCTGGGAGGAAGACCGGGAGTGGGAGAGCCTACCCCAGTCTCCTGTCCAGCCGCCTGGTACAGACCCTAGGCTGGTGGGTCAGTGCCAGGATATCATCCCTGGCCTGACAAGAGGGAGAGCGGACAAAGGGTGCCAGGCACCTGGGGCTACCGCCCCCCACTCTCTGACGCCACAGAGGTTAGAGAGCCCTGAGAGGCATAAGGCCTGGGTCTCCCCACTGACAACTGTCGGTAGCCCCCGTGACTTACTGTCCTGGTGGACAGCATTGCCCCTGAGAGGGGGACAGGAGTCACACCCCGGGGGTGGACTGGGCCACACCACTGTATTGGCCATGTGGGCACTGTCAGCCTGTTGGGACACATCTGTGAGCAAAGTAAGTTTAGGCGCTGCACAGATGGGGTTCACAGGTGAAGAGAAGGGTACCCCATGGGTCAGCTTAGTGGGCCCTGAGAGTATGGATAGAGGGATCCGACTGGGTTTGGAAAGGCGTAGAAGCAGAACATGCCCCCGCTGTTGTGGGCCAGGTCTATGTTCTATCGCCCCAAGCAGGGAAGTCCATCAAGGGATTGATTAGTCTACCCTGGCTTTAGGCTGGGAGGGGGTTGTGTTAGACTTGGCTTTTTCAGCGGGTTTACCCCCAGACTTTTTGCTTTTTGGCCTCCTGTTTTTGACCCTGTGTGTGTTGGTTTTAGGACTCTGGGCACTTTCCCACTGCCAATCAGTGCTAAAGTGCATATGCTCTCTGTGTAAAGTGTGTTATGGATTGGTGTTTCCATGATTGGCCTATTTGATCTATGTGTCAGTCCCTTGTAAAGTGCACTGAGAGTGCCAGGGCCTATAGATCAAATGCTGTTGGTGGGCTGCAGCACTGGATTGTGCCACCCACGCAAACAGCCCGTAAAGTGTAACTTTGGCCTGCCATTGCAGAGCCTGTGTGCAGCCTGGGGCTGCCATGTCGACTTGGCAAGTGCACACACTTGCAAGTCCCTAAACCTTCCCTTTTCTACATGTTAGTCACCCCTAAGGTCGGCCCAAGGTACCCCTGTCGGCAGGGTGCATTGTATGTGAAAGGTAGGACATGCCCTGGTGTGTGTGGCATGTCCTGATAGTGAATTACAACCTATTTCGTTTTTCACTATTGCAAGGCTACCTGTTCCCCATAGGCCAGAATGGGCAGTTCTGATTATTACAGCTTATAATCCTACCTGACCCAGGGAACATGGTAGAAATTCGAGTTTAGTATGCCTGGACTCAGAATGATAAAATGCATCTTTTAGTGAAGTTGGTTTTAACATTCTGTGTTCGAAAATACCACTTTTAGAAAGTGGGTATTTTCTTGTCTAACCATCCAAGCCTGCCTCTGCTAGGTTGTGTATTCCTTGTCTGGAGTGTGAGTGACAGGGGCTGGGGGATGCCAGGAGACAGGGTGAGTCAGCACAGGGCTGAATAGCAAGATCTACATGTAGACGGGTGGGAGGAGATGCACCTGGGACCTGAATAGGGCTGGGCCTTCCCTCCATAATGCTGGCTCCACCTCCTGTGGTGCGTCTGATGTCCCTGGCCTGCACTGTGAAAGGAAAGAAGGAGACTTGTCAACAAAGTGCTCCAGGATTGACCAGAACTGGTTTGGACTAGGCAAAGGCCTCTCTGCCTTCAGAGGACAAAGAGAAATTGAGGATAAAAAGGGGGACCCAAACCCCAGAAAATTAGAACTCTTTTGGATCAAGAAGACTGCCAAGAAAAAGAGCTGGAGAAGCTGTGAGGAGGAACTACCACTTTGCTGTGTGCTTTGCTGTGTTGGCCTGCAGTGGCTGCTTCTGTCTTGGGCAGTGAAAGGACTGGAACTGAACTTTCTGCAATCTACTTTGTGAGTGTCTCCAAGGGCTTGAGGTAGAGCTTGCCCCCTATTCAAGAAGTCTCAGGAACAGCAAAGACTTCAAGTTCTTCTGCCCTCAGCACTGGGGACTGTGTGTTTTGTGCTGCAACAGAAGAAAAGCAACTCGACGACGTAGACGACGCCGCTGCCGACTCCGTATCCCGACGGCACCGCAGAGGGCACCGCCGCGACCCTGGTCTCACCGACGCCTGCTGATGCCGCCACCGAGCCGCTGCTCGCACCGCGACCTTGGGCACCGCACTCCGCACCACCTCGCTTCACGACGACGCCGTGGCCTTCCCGACTATGCCGCTCCACGCCGGACTCGACGCCGCTGCTTGCACCGTGGTTCGGGGGCACCGCTCGTAAGTTACACAACGCACCGCCCTCATCCCGCACCGCAGCCTTGGCCCACCGACGCCGGTGTCATCGACTCCCGTTCGTCAGCCGACGACAGCGCAGCAGCTACGACGACGCCGCTGCTGCACCGTGACCTGCCAGCACCGTGACGAGCACCACCTTCATCTCACACCGCGACCCTGGTCTCACCGACGACGCCATCCGACGCCGCCACGAGCCGCTGCTCGCGCTGCACCGTGACCTGAGAGCACCGCACGCCGCACCGCTGCACTTCGCACCGCAGCACCCGACGCCGGGCAACGCCAGCGCTCCTGACTTCAACAGAGGAGATCGCTCTGCAACGCGTGTGACTTCGAGGGCCCCGACGACGCCGCACCGACCTCCGGAACAGACGCCTGCGGACGCCGTGTTTTCGGAAGTTCACCGCGAGGTCATCGACGCCCTGCATTTCTGAAAGGTACTGTTTGCGGGTCTTCCCGACACCGTAGTTGACCCGCGACGCCGCGGTCAGCCAGAATTGTTTGGATTTGTTTGTTCACGACGCCGTGATAGCCCTGGACGGAGCTATCGACATCAAGGAACTGTTTTTAAAGACATTTTGAGAAGTAACTATTTCTGAAGTACTGTACAGTGGATTTTTATCGTATTTGGTCTTGTTTAAAGTATATAAAAATAATGGATATTTTTCTAAACTGGTGTGGTGTCATTTTGTAGTGCTTACACTGTATTACTGTTGGTTATGTGCAAATGCTTTACACACTGCCTCTAGAATAAGCCTGACGGCTCGTGCCAAGCTACCAAGGGGGTGAGCAGGGGTTATTTTAGGAGTGTAACTCCCTTACCCTGACTAGGAAGAAGGGTCCCTACTTGGACAAAGGTGCAAGCCCTTGCCAACTAGAGATCCCATTTCTAACAGTAAGAAATAGGCTAGTGCATTGGAAAGAGTAGTAGAAAGGTTTGTGATGAGTCAGAGTTGAGGTAGAAGATATATTGAGAGAGGTATAGGGTGAAAATAGGGTAGTGCATTGGATATGCTGAATTAGAAGAAAGTAATAAATATATAGATCCATAAATACATGGAAAGTTTATAGATGCATAGAGGAGGTAAGTATATGTAGATTAAATATATTGATAGAGGTATAGGGTGAGAAATAGGGTAGTGCAAAAAATGTTTTTTTTTTTTTTTTTTTGGAGGAAAGTAATAAATATTTAGATCCAAGTACATGGATTCGATAAACTCTGGTTTTGAAGTGTTGTAGTTAAACATTTATTTATTTTAAAACATAATTATTCTACATATTAATACAAAGCAATACACATATGTAGGTACATATCTATAGTACAAATAAATGCTTATATACAGAGGGATATGCTGTATATTTGTTTGCGTATGGTGCTTATGTGGGGAAGAGCCAATTCTTGAGTAGTTTTCTGAAGATAAGGTGGTTGTTGGTGGATCTTATGTTGGGGGGTAAAGAGTTCTATATTTTGGCTGCTTGAACAGAGAAGGATGTGCCACCCATGGCTTTTTTCATGTATCTTGGGTTTTTGAGGCGAGGTGCCACTCTAGAGCGGAGGTTCCTATGGTGAATGTGTTTGGTGATTTTATTCCTGATGAAGAGAGATCCCATTCCATGTATGGCTTTGTCGGTGATACAAAGCAGCTTGAACGTGGATCTTCTGGCAACCGGTAACCAATGCAGGGCTTTCAAGGCAGGGGAGATGTGGTCTCGCGGTTTGATATGCAATAGTAGTCTGGCAGCCGAGTTCTGAATCCGTTGTAGTCTTTTCATAGTCGTTAAAGGTGATCCGTGGTAGAGGCTATTGGCGTAATCGAGTTTGGACAGACTAAGGGAGATGGTAGCTTGGACCTTGTGTGGGAATCCCAAATGGGGGGAGATTCGTCACAGAGTTTTTATAGTAACAAAGCTTGATCTTGATAGTTTGTCCACTTGGGCATTCATCGATAGCTTGGAGTCCATGGTCATTCCGAGGTTTCTTACTTCCTTCAATATTTTAGGCGGTGATCCCAGTTTATCAGGCCAGGCGGCAAGCGGGTCATAATGTTTCCAATCGCCACACATGAGTATTTCCGTTTTGGAAGCATTCAATTTGAGATGGCTCCAAGTCATCCATTGATGCACGGCTCTGAGACAACTGAAAATTGGCGAGTTTCCAATGTCTTTGGGGCATTCCAATTGAAGGAGTATTTGTGTGTCATCTGCATAGTTATAGCACGTGATTTGAAATTAATTGATCAGTACCAGTAATGACTTCATGTAGATGTTGAAAAGCATGGGCGAGATGATAGAGCCTTGAGGGACTCCAGCTTTTGTGGAGTACCGTTTGAACGCGAAAGGTGGGGTATGGATGACATTAGTTCTGTTTTGAAGGTAGGACATGATCCAGTCTAAAGCAGTCCCCTCTATGCCTGCTTCGTAGAGTCTTTGTATTAGAGTGTCATGGTCAACCGCGTCAAAGGCAGTCGAGAGGTCCAAAAGGAGTAGTGCAGCAACCCCGTTGCGGTCAACGGTGTTCTTCAGGTCATCCCAGATGGCAAGGAGGGCACATTCTGTGCCTCTTCCAGGGCGAAATCTTGTTTGGAAGTCTGAAAGTATGGCATTCTCTTCAATGAATTGTGACATCTAGGTGAACGCTGCTCTTTCTATCAGTTTGTCCAGGAAAGGTCCATTAGTAATGGGTCTGTAGTTTGGGTTCAGCGGGTCCAAGTTTGTTTTCTTCAGTAAAGGGCGTATGTATGACTTTTTGAGTTCTTCTGGAAATATTCAGGTAGTTAAGGAATCGTTGATGATTTTTCTTACCGGAGTAGCAGCAGAGGTTGTTAGAAGAATTCTCTTGAAGGTTTGTGGTGGACATGGGTCAGAAGGGCTGCCGGCAGGCCTGCTTGCTTTGACCAGGTCCATAAATTCATCGTGTGGAAATGTGTTGGAAGGAACGGAGAGGCTGAGTTAGAGTATTTTTGGATTGTTGTTTTGTAAAAGGGTTAGTGCTTGTGCTTTGTCTCTGTTTTAAGTACGTATCCCACGTGTCTGCTTTGTCCGTGTAATAATTTGCCAGTTTGTCAGTGAAATCTTGAGTAACGGGATGAGTTCCTTCTAGGCAATTTGGGTTATGAAATTTATTGAGTATTTTATAGAATTCTTTATTTGCACATTTAGCATTTTGAATTCTGTCTGAATAGAACTTTTTCTTTGCTTTTTTGATAGCTGACTTGTAGGTGAAGTTTGTCTTGTTTGTTTTTTGTTTTGAGCCAGGCACGTTGCAGCTTTCTAATTTGTAGTTTTATGTCTTTTATCTCTGTATTTCTCCAAGTTGCTTGTTTTCTTTTGTTCTGTTGTGTGGTTTTGAGTGGTATCAGGATATCAAAAGCTTTCTTTAGCCACTCATATAGTTTTTTAACAGAATTTATTGTTTCCATATCTGTACTGGATGTTAGTTGTGTTTCTAAGTGTTCCAAATTGAGTTTGTTCCACGGTTGATAGGTGGATGCACGTAAGGTGGTTTTAGGTGAGACTCTTAGTGTTTTATGTTTGAAAACAAGCAAATGGTGGTCTGACCATGTGACTGGAGTTATAGTTTGAAAGGTAACTAGTTCGGTATTGGCAAAAATGACATCTAAGATATGTCCACCGATGTGTGTGGATTTGTGGACAATCTGATGCAGGTTCAGTGCGTCTAGGCCAGTGATTATGGTTTTTGGATGGGTCATATTGGGTTTGGCAAACCAAATGTTGAGGTCACCCAGAACGCATAGAATGGAGTGTATTGTTATCAGGTTTGAAATTGTGTCTAGAAGTGCGTCTGGGAATGTCGCCTTGCTAGGTGGAGGTCTGTAAAGGAGCAAGAAGTTACAGGAGGAAGACTGTGTAGGATTGCATCTTGTTAGAAGAGCCTCACAATTCTTTATGGAGATGTCATCAACTTTAGTGATATGTAATGTTTGCTTTAACACAACAGCTAGACCACCTCCTTTTTTGCCTATACGATTTTGGGTGATCATTTGATAGCCAAGAGGAACGGCTTCATGCGGGACTGGAGCCATATCTCCCAACCATGATTCAGTTATGAATAGAATGCCTGGTTTTGCATCGGTGAGATGGTCGTAGATGTGATGTTTGTTTTTAGAGAGTGATCGAGCATTGGGGTGTGGCTTGGACGGCAGAGCTAATGGCTGCCTGATCCCGTTGCTCCGTCGGATCGGAGAGAAAGAACACCGCTCCCGATGTGTATGCAAGCGCGAGGAGCATAAGAATGGAAAATCTGTGCATCGGAAACACCACTGCCAAGGGGGGCGCCACCGTTACGGTCTCCAGCGCCTTAGGAAGAAGGAAAATCGCGGAGGACCCCCAAGAGAAAAAAGAGCGAGAAGCTGAGGAAAATGGCGACCCAGTTGTGAAACCGAAACCTAAGAGGAAATCGCTGGGAGCTGTGAGCACCGCCAGCACCACCAGACTTGGGGCACGCTGAAGGGTGCGAGTAGGTAACCACGACAACGAATGACAACAGCAGGAAGGCTGAACGCTCGAGCAGATGGTTGGGTCCAGACAATGCTGCCTGCTTCTCCCTTGTACTAAAGGAGCCTGCTAGCGTAAACCACCATCACTACCAGCTACCATCGCTAGCGCGCACTGCACAAGAGCGCAGACGTAAAATCTACGCCAAAGAGATACCGAGAAGGGCCCGACGGTCTACCCCCGGAACTAGACCAGAACGAGCTGAGAGTGAGTAGCGGCGCGCAAAATGGCGGCTCAGATCAGCGGTGCGCTACAGACACGGGCACAAAGGTGCTGATAAAAACTGTTTTCGACATGCTGAAAAGGTGAAAGGCGATAGCACGTAGGACGACAGAGGTACAAAGACTGCCATGCATGGAGAGACGGTCAGGGATTCTAGGCTTCCCTCACGTCTCACGACTAGCGTTTAAGGGAGAAAGAAAAGTTCGAAAGTGAAACTGCAGCATGATACAGGGGCACGCACAACATCGCCAGCGCCATCGCTAGCGCTTGCATCACATAAATGCCAACGCAATCAGCGCTAAAGAGCGCTAAAGAGATTACGGCGACCCGCTATCTGCACCCGAATCAGCCCAGAGCCAACCCAGAGCCCGGAGCAGAATAGCGGTGCACAAAATGGCGGCTCAGAGCAGCTGAGCACTGCAGGTACGAATACAAAAGCGCCGGTATAACCTGCTAGGGGCTAAGGAAAGGGCGAAGCGCGCACACAGGGAGACAAAAGGCAAAAAGAAATGGTCAGGTTGCTGAAATGTCAGAGATCTTGTAGTTCATTTGTAGATCATTCAGGGTGTGTGTCTAAAAGAAGGGAAACAAAGTGAAACTGTTGATCGGTTCCGTGGGACAGCACAACAAAATGGCGCCAACCACACACCAGCAGCTTTGGGAGTACCGGCCTTTCAACTCTTAGATTCCTGCACAAGCAGACCGCGCATACCCACAAGAACTACACACCGCTCAACACGCAAAAGTGCAAAAGGCTCCCGCCGATCTTTATTCATACTGCCGCTTTGCCGCATTGGTGACTTTCTCACACCGGCCAATTAGCATTGGGGTCGTTGTCCCTAACCAAGCAGCGCTAGACAAGCATGCCGCGCTTACCCGGTATCTCCCCAGCTCATGCCCACCTGTGCCCACCTGCGCCCCCTTGGGTATCATCGGAGGAGGAAGGTCGGAAGCTGCAATAAGCCCGCAATAGGGAGGGGAAAACGAAGACCGTGCAAACGAGGGGCTGGCTGGCACTACTCTGGCTACAACAGTTACAATTAGCTGTAAAATACTACCACAACCGGAGTATTTGCGGGCCCTGCTTTGAGGACAAGCGTAGTAGAAGCACTCCCCTTCAAGGACAAACGAACGTGTACAGAGTGAGACATGCAGGGGTGAGAAGTGTCGTCGAAGAGTTCCCAGGGGCAAGGACATACCTGCAAGGAAGCTCCAACCACATCAAGGGGGCTCACGGGGCCTGACCGGAAGATAACAGCTGGGGAGATATCAGCAGGGAAGTTTGAGAGAAACCGAGAGAATAAAGCACACACTAAGGAAGCAAAAATAGATAGGAAAAGCGCAAGGAAAGCAAACATGGCAGACGGATGCAAGGCTACAAAAACAACAACTAAAAAAAAAGCAAGGGGGAACCGGCAACCTCGGACTCCCTGCTCAAAATGAAGCCAGACCTGGACATGATATTGAAAAAACTAGCGGACGTCCACGAACTAGCGAAAACCACAAAGCAAACCACTGACGCTATTCAACTCGAAATTGCGGCTGTCAGGGCGGACCTGAACACAGTGAACAACAGACTAACAGCGGCCGAGCAAAGAATCAGCGATATGGAGGACACCACCGTCAACTCAAATCAAGAGATGAAGGCCTTAACAAAAATTACCTCAACGCTACAACGTCAAGCAGCAGAGTTGGAAGACCGAAATTGAAGAGGAAACATCCGGATACTGGGGGTCCCGGAAGGGGCGGAAGACCAAGCAGGCTCATGCCTAACCTTCCTTGAGGACTGGATTCCAAAACTCACCAATGTAAAGTTTGATTGCCAATTTGAACTAGACCGTGCACACAGTGTGCCCACCTATAAACCCACTTTTAATCCCACGGCAAGACAAGCTGCCCGACCCATCATCTGCAAACCGCTGAGGGCCCAACACACAGAAGCTATCCTTAACCACGCAAGGAAAAATCACCAGATCATATGGAATGGACACAAGATCATCTTCACACAAGACTACTCCAAGACCACAGTAGACACCAGGAAATGGTTCCTTGCCCTACGCGATAAACTCAGAAGCAGGAATATGCAGTTCTCCTTCGTTGGCCCCACCAAATTCAGGGTACCCAACGGAGGTAGACAGCACTACTTCAATGACCCTGGGGAGCTCGCATCTTTTCTGGAAGGCCCGACAATTCAAGATATGGAGGCTTCCCAATCCGCCTTTGGCAAGAGAAGATCGTCTCCGGACCCTGGCTCGTGATATAGAGGCAGCAACCACCACCTTTGAGCAGACCAAGCCCTCTGATAGCATCACCGAGATCCACATCTAATAAGGAAACCTAACCATCACCTACCTCTTTAGCTACCCTATCATCTACCTCATGATCTACCTCAGTAGCTACCTCGTGTGAATATGCAACCTACGATGCTGTACCCATGACAAGTGAAGATTTTAACTTTTCTATGCCATTACACTCATATCCTTTAAACTTGCTATAACATGACTCTGGTTAGAGGGCAAGGTATCTACGATATTTGACATAAAATATCAAACATGATCTACCTCAGTAGCTACCTTGTGTGAAAAGACACCCTACGATGTTGTACCCACGACAAGTGAAGATACTACTCCTTCTATGACATTACACTAGTATCCTTTAAACTGGCTTTAACATGACTCTGGTTAGAGGGCAAGGTATCTACGATATCTATGACGTGAAAGGGCAAACAACTTCAGCCTCATGGCCTGAGTGCTTACTTCGCTCTCAGTGCCTTGCAGGCAACCATGCCATGTATACACGTGGGGAGACTAACGATACAGTTTTATCGATCAGTTTATTCTCCGAGAGACGGAATGACAATCCTGCCGTTGCACCTCCGACATACGAGGTCTGCGGGGATGGAAGGGGGGGGAGTGGGGAGTGGGGGAGGGGGGAGTAGGGGGGAGGAACCCCAGTGGTTGCAGAATGCGTCACGTATTGATGGGCTTCTCAGTCTGTGCTTTCTCTACTTTCTCTATTCTAGCTTTTTTTTCCTTATTCACCTTTGTCTCTCCCATAAACGGTGGGTGGCACTTCTTATTGTATGACCAAGAAGGGAGGTCCGGCCCGCAAGAGTACCAGAAAAGGCTTCCCAGATTGTATTTGAGACATATGGAAAACAAATCTGAAACGGGTCTAGGGGGGGGAGGGAGCGGCCTCCTAGCATCATTTTCCCCTCCTGGATCCAGATAGCAATGAGGGGGTCCATGGGGAACAGTGCTGTTGTATCTACCACAGAACATCCCACCTGATGGCCTGCAATAACACACTCACCCTGGCAACTGACCTCAACATAGTGTCCCTAAACGTTAAAGGTCTTAACCACCCAATCAAACGACGGAAAATTCTAGATTACCTAGCCAAAACCAAAGGGGATATAATCCTTCTACAGGAAACTAAGCTGTCTGGGGAAGACGCAAAACTCAGAGGTAACTGGATCTCACAGATGGCTTGCTCGCCTGCTGTTAAAAAGAAACGGGGGGTAATTACCCTGATATCTAAAAGATCCAACATCTCACTAGACTCACAGTCCCACGACAATGAGGGCAGACTCCTGGTCACACACCTGAGAAGGGGAGAAGAGTCAATTCACGTAGCAAACATATATGGCCCTAACGCGGACGATCCAGCCTTCTGGACGGTTCACACACACGACTAATCGAACACACAGACATAGCCCCTAGACTGGTGTCGGACCACTCGTGTATTAGCCTAAAACTGGCTGGGTGTCATAATGAGGAGGTTCCAAAGAGATGGCGCTTTAACAGCGATGTACTCTCAGACCCTGCTGATAAACAAAAGATCGAGGAGTCTATAACAGACTACCTTAAACACAATGACACTCCGGACACTAGCACTAATACGCTCTGGGACGCACTGAAAGCTACCATCAGAGGTACACTAATTGGAATAAAGACAAAAATCAATAAGAGGTCCAACCTGAGATTAAACCAGCTAGAACAAGAGATCAAAAGGTTGGAGCAGGCCCACGCTACTTCCCTACAGAATAGCGAGCTCCTCGCATCATTAACACAAAAAAATATGAGTACAACAAAATCCTAAGTGAGAGGGCAGGGCTATGGGTTAATAAATTTAGAGCTCTCAATCTATGCGAAGCTAACAAAGCGGGGAAATTGCTAGCTTCCTATCTCAAACACAAACGCAACCAGTTCGTTATCTCATCCATTAAAGACCCTGACAACAGAACACATACCAAACACAAAGATATCCTTAGAACCTTCAAAGAGTTCTACCAGGAACTCTATAAGAATGAACAGGCCCTGAACTTAGAAGAATGTACCAAATACCTCGAAAAACTCGATTTGCCGCAGCTAAACAAAGAAGAGAAAAATAAGCTAGGTCAGGAAATTAGTTACACAGAGATTGAAATGGCAGTCAGATCCCTAAAAGACAACAAGGCCCCTGGCCCGGACGGGTTTACAGCCTCCTTTTACAAAACCTTCCTAGAACAACTAAAACCAACCATGAAACAAGTTTTTAACCACACAGCTGCTAAAGGCTCCACGCCACAACCTATGACGGAAGCTAACATAATAGTCATACCGAAGGAGGGGAAGGACCATCTCTCAACGAAAAACTATAGGCCTATATCCCTGATTAACGTAGACTGCAAGATTTACGCTAAGATCCTAGCGGTCAGACTCCACTCGGTTCTCCCAAAACTAATAAGCAACTCCCAAGTAGGCTTCCTCCGTACTCGCATGTCTAACGATAACACCCGCCTATTGTGCCACATCATTGAGCATGCCGCCGTTAAGGCTGAACCGGTAGTAGCAATCACCTTAGATGCAGAGAAGGCCTTCGATAGGGTTTCCTGGGACGCTGCATGCAAGCTTTCAACCTAGGAGAGGACTATATACGCATGGTTATGGCCCTCTATTGAAATCCATCTGCCCGTATTGTCGTTAATGGCTCGCTCGCTGAGCCTTTCACGCTACAACAAGGTACTAGGTAGGGGTGCCCACTATCCCCATCCTTATTTTTGCTGGCATTAGAACCCCTTATAAGGGACAATAAAACAGACACTAACATTAAGGGGGTGGATATCAATGGCGTCCAAATAAAACTTGCCGCCTACGCAGACGACATACTAATTGTAACAGAACAGCCGAGGGCATCAATTGATGCCCTGATGGACACAATAACTAGATACTCCAGCCTCTCTGGATACAAACTCGACAGAGAGAAATCAGAACTCACGCCACTAAACATTTACTGCACGAGAGATATCCTGGGAGAGTCAGGGCTAACATGGCAAACAGGATACATCAAATACTTAGGCATTGAATTTGGTAACAACATGAAAGATACCCTACACCAGAACGAGAAAAAACTACTAGGGAAAATGAAGAAGCTCCTGGAAGCATGGTCACCAAAATTCATTACATGGTGGGGCAGAATAGATTTCACCCTGATGGTTAACTACCTCATCAGTATGCTCCCGCTCCTCCTTACAGACGACTTCCACCGCAAAATAGATAACTCATATCTAATTTCCTTTGGCGCAGGAAAAAAGCAAGGATCAGTATCAAAAAACGAAGACTAGATTAAATACTAGGAGGGGTGAACTTAGCGGATTTCAGGCTATATCAGATGGCTTTCCTGGCTAAACAAGGCTCATACTGGATTACTCCACCTGCTGGCTACACCCTGGCATGGCTAGAGGTTGAGAGGGCCATTCTTAATAATCTAAGCCCCCTTGCACTCCTAACAACAAATAGATTATACCCACTCACCTCCAAGTCCATTTTTAAAAACACAAAAGTAGCGCTACTTAAGGTAGATTAAAAACCTGGAGCATAGTATTAAAGGGTCTAAACTGGAATCACTCTGGGCCAATAGCAAGATAAAGTACAAAGGCAAAAGCCTAACCCTAGACACATGGATTAAGAAAGGAATACTCTTCCCCCATCAACTAGAAAACAACACATACCCAATTACATTCTCAGCCCTCCAGGCGAGGTATGGCCTGGCGGACATGGAGTTATACAACTTCTTAAAAATTAGATCGGCCCTCACAAAAGACAAACTATCTCCTTATTTGTGACAAATATTAACAAACTGGGCCACCAAGTCTCGCAAATATACAAACTCCTCCGCCCAAAATCCTCTAGACTTAATGGTAAGGTTACAGCCTTCTGGGGGCAACCGCACCCAGAGCCACCAAAAGAACAGGACTGGCCCGCAATATGGAGATCCGTCTCACGTAACAAGATCTCCCCGGTTCTCTCCCAAACCAAATACTGGCTACTACACAAGGCATTTTGGACCACAGCCAGGTTATTTGCACTAGGGCTTAGAAAGGATGCAATATGCTGGAATTGTAATCGGGAGACAGGGGATCTAGCCCACCTTATCTTTCAGTGTACAGTACTTAAATCGTTTTGGGACAAAGTCTTTGCCCTCATAAGTGGTGTTTTTGAGTGTACTATGGTCAGAGACTCCTTCAACTTGCCCACGGCATGCATAAACACAAACTTGAGAAATGATTCTAACAAAGACCTACTTGACCTGTTACTAACCTCTGCAGTGAAAATGGTTCTTGCCAATTGGAAGGACACGAGTAAGACTACATACAAGAGCTGGTTAAACTGGATCATCCATCTCAGAGGGGCGGACAACATTGCACTACAAAACCCCCTGGAAGCCGTCTTCCAGGTCGCTGTGGTACTCATGGGACACGTTTCTGGACTCTTATGAACCCCCATGAACAAAGCCTTCACCAAACAAACCTAATCGGTGACCTCAAAGCCGTTGCACCTGTACTATTGTATGTAAGCGAAATGCTCTTTATTATGTGTACCAGTACGTCAAAGTATGTAAAGTTGCCAATGATGTTCCCGTGTGCCAAAATATGTATCGCCTAACCATGCCCCCCCCCCCCTCTCTCCTCTACTCCTTTCTCTTCCCTTTCCCTCTTCCTTAGCCTGTCCCTTTCTCTTCTACCACTGAACGCCTATTTGGGCTCATGGTGTCCATAAAGGCGCATTACCCACACGCTTTATACGCACATGTAAATTTGGACACCCTCGCTTAACCGAATATATGCTTTCTGTATACCCTGTGAAAACCAATAAAGTATTTGAAAGAAAAAAAAAGTGATCGAGCATTTATTCGTAGACCGTTTAGAGAATGTGTTTTGCTGACAGTGAGACTTTGTTTTGTAGAAGAGTGATCAGTATTGTATGGGTTAGTAGCAGGTTTGTTTTTAGTGCTGGTATTAGCTGTGTGAGGATAGCAATCGTGTAGCTGTTCTGTAATGTGTTCCTCGTCCAGCAGGCTAAGAAGGCATTTTGATGGGACTGCATACGTAGGTGGGGAGGGACGGTGTTTGAGAATGAGTTGGTGTGCTGTGTTGTTTTTGTGGTGTAACCTTGTTGTGCAGTAGACATGGAGAAGCAAAGTTGTGATGTGTGGCACGTTGTTTATATTGTTTGCGTATGTTTAGGGCGGACGGTGTATGAGTCAGTGGTGGTGGTTTAGCATGTGGGTCATGTAGTAAGGTTCTAAATTGTCCAATGGATGAGAGGCGGTTGGAAGAGAGTTGCTGTGTTGCTGTGTTGTATGTGTGTTGGGTGTGGTGGAAGAGAGAAAGCTTGGCATTGGAGTTTGTTCATTTGTGTAGTTTGAAAGGTGGGTGTATGATGGTATTTTGTGACTGGAAGTATTATGAGGTGTTGTGTTTGCGAGATTTTGTTGTGCTGATGTGCTTGATGTTTTGTTTTTGAGGAGTAGTGAAAAGAGGTGCTGATGTATTTGTTTTATCAGATGGATTTGTTTGTATAGTATTGTTTGTGAGTGGAAGTTGTAAGGTAAAAGGGCGGTGATGTGTTTGTGAGTACAGTGTATGTTGTGGGTAGGAGGGGATGAAGTAGATTTAAGACTGTTTTAGACCTGTTTGCTGCAAGAGTTAAAATGTGTGGCATGTAAGTGTTGTGTTGTTGTGTTATTGTGGTAGAAAGAAGAGGAGGTTGTTGGTTGGATGAATGATGGAAGGCTGAGTATGGGTTTGTTAATGATAAAAGGAGGTCTGTTAGGAGTAATTAGAGTGGGGAGTGTGTCTGGATGGGTTGTAGTTACCTATGGTATGGATGTTGGTTGTGTTGGTGATAAGTGGATTGGATAGTGGTATAGGATAGAGTTGTGTACTGTTTGTAGGTGATGGTGGAAATGTGTGGTAGCTGGGATAGAAGGGTGTATAGATGTGGTTTTGTAGTGTATGCTGGTACATTGATTTGTGCATACGGTTTGTTTGTAGTATGTGTGTGGTGTACATTTAGTAGGAAGTGATTGAACTCCTTGAGAAGTTTGGAAGGAAGGGGGATCATTGAAGTGGTTGCAGTATTTCAACGAGGTTAGAAGTTTTTGGATGCCATTTTCCTCAAAGGTTATAAAGTTGGACATGGCAGCATTGTTAGGTCTCGCGCCTTGCGTTCGCGCAGCGCGAGACCTCTTGTATGGGCTTTAGAAAGCGGCACGCAATTGGGCAAAGGCGGGCGCCTTTGCTCCGCCCATTCCCGTCCGTGTCTAGGACGCGCATCAGCGCGATTCACAGAGACAGGCTCCCTCGCCCCCCCGCTCCTCTGTGGTGTGCGCGCACCACTGGTTTCGTTTCCCGCGTTCGGGTTTCGATTCCCCTTCTGGTTCTGCCAGGCAACAACTGTCCTCGTGAGTAAACATAGACGAAGGACAAGTCTTCTGTTCTTCCCGAACACCGAGTACAGACAACAACACGGAGACAAAGAGTAGCTTTTTTGCAGTCGTAGAAAAGAGAGAGTGACTGCTTCCCAGCAGCACAGTGACTACTCCCCTAGAGCATAGTGACAGTACCCTCGGACCACAGTGACAGCGCTGTTGACAGCTGCGCTCGGGCCGCTGTGACAACCTCCGCTGGTATGGTGAGCGGGGGCGGCGCTCAGTGAGCGCCTCCCCGGAGACCTAAACTCTTTGCCTCAGGTCTCAGTTCAGCCCCCTACCGGCCCCCGTTCCCCAGCCCACTCCAGGGCCCCGGCCACCGGCAGGATGTGGCTGAAGCTCTGCTTCCTGCTGCTTTATTTCTTGGTGCTTTTTGCCCTGGCACGCTTCCTGGAGGCCGTAGCTTGGTACGAGACGGGCGTGCTGGCTGGGCAACTGGTGGACCCGGTCACCCTCAGCTTCCAGAAGCTGCGTAGCATCCTGGAGTGCAGGGGCCTGGCCTATTCTGGCCTGCCGGAGAAGGACGTGCGGGGGCTGCTGCAGAGATCAGGTAAGGGCATTATTCTGTTAATATTCGAGGACTGGGTAAAGCTGAAATCATACAAACACTCATTTGCAACAGTTGCAGAGATCACCCAACTTCTGCTCTTCATAAGTGTTTGAAGACTGGGCACTGGCAGTGCCAGTTCTGCCCCTACTAATGGCATTGCTGTAGAAGTCTAGAGTGGCCGTTCTAAGCTCCCCATACATGCAGACAACCTTTGAAATTGCCTAATTCAGAGCTGGGCCACAGTTCATGTCTCCCTAGCACTTCTGCGCACACAGTATTTACTCTATGCAAGCAGCCTAGATAACTCTTTCACAAGCTAAGGGGCAGTTCCGCGTGCACTGTAGACTGACCGGGTCATGCAGCTTGTCCAGTATTTTCCAGGTATGGCCTGGGTTGGTCTGACACAGCAAATAGGCCTGGGCACTAAAAGGAAAGAGGCCCTCAATAGCCAATCAGCTAAAAAAGTGGGCCATGTGGGGGTAGTTTTGAACTTAAAAACTCTCTTTATAGGTGTTTTGCAAGGTATGGGAGACCGTGCATTTATGCCTGGAGCTGGCAATGTTAATGGTGATATCTGGGAAATCAACCGTAAAAAAAGGACCAATATGCCCACAAATAAAGCCCACCCATTGACCTGTCATACTAGCTTTTTCTTGTACTGCCAATTGCTTCATAATCAGTCAAGTATAGAGGTACTGGAAAATAGTAGCAACCAGCCTGGTTCCTGTAGCAGTTCTTGTGTGGTGACATATTTTTCTTTTAGTCAGCAGAAAGGCAATGCTATCCACACAGTTCCATGCCACACAATTCAACTCCACACATTTCCAATCTACACCACATACTTCAACACCAAACCACATAATTCAACTCAACAACTCAACAACACAATTCCACAGCACACCACAAAATTCCACATCATGGCACAAACATTAACAGCACACCACATAACTAAACTCCACTGCAAATCACTCCAGAACAGAAAATGCACTTCCACATAATTACACTCCATAACACACAATCCCACTCCACAAAATTCAAGTAACTCAATACCACATAATTACTATTCACATATTTCCACTGCACACCATGCCACATAATTCCAATGAAACCACATAATTCCACTATACACCACATACATACACTCCATAACACATAGGTAAAAGACGTTGTCATTTACAACGCCAATAACTCTAACTCAAGGAAATGCGAGACCTATTGCATTTCCAATGCTTGTTTTTAGGTTTGTGAGGAGAAGTAGACGGGCAATCTTCCGAACATGAGGGAAAGGGTGAGGGAGGGGTACGCACGTAGGAGTTCTAAGGCGTTCTGTATCTTGGGTGTGATTAGCATTAGTTTATCAGTACAGAAGGAGGCAAAAGTTTAGCAATTAAGTAGGATTTTGCTGTTCAAGGCTGGGGCATTGCTTTTCAAGATCGTTTGGTTTTTTACAATTTCGAACAGTTTTTTTGGGCGATTGGATGCTCTGTCAAGTTGGTTACGAAAGAAAGCAGCTTTGGAATTTCTAATGTGGCTATTGTAGGTGCTCTGTTTTTGTTGTAGTAGTTTGAGGGTCGACTGACTGTGTTTCTCCAGGCTCTTTAAGGAAGTCTGAGGCATCAGTGTTCCTCGTTGAGGTTGCAGTTGAATCAAGAGTTGGATCTTCTGGATGGGTTATCTTTAGTTGCTTGGGGGCAATGGAATCAATAATTCTTTACATAGAGTTGGTGTAGTGATCAGTGAGGTTATGAATGTTATGCGTATTAGAGAGAGGAAGCAGGTTGTGTTTACTAATGGCAAATAACATGAGTGGGTTGATGTTACGGATGTCTGTGACCCAGTGTTTGGCTTTCCCAAGTTGGCCCCTAGAGTTAACTGCTCTTTCAGGTATGAAGAAGGTGATGCACTGGTGGTTAGTTAAGTCGCAAGGTAGGATGAATTTAACATGAATGGTGTTTTATTTTGCGATCACATTTATTATGGCACCTTTATTATGGGTAGGGCTGTTTCAGGCTTGGTTGAGGTCCTAGAGTAAGGATTTAAAACTGTTCATCAAAAGGTCACAGGAATTGTTCCAATGAATGTTGAAGTCGCCAAGGAAATTCTGATTGTCATGCTCTTCATAGTTAGAGAAGATGATCTCCATGGTCTGTTCAATGAATGTGAAGTTATCGCCAGGTGGTTGGTAAAACGTGTGGAGAAAGCAAGTTGAGTTTTAATTGGTTTTGAAGTTAATCGCAAGGTTTTCGCAGGAGTGCAGTGCTACAGAATATTTGTTTCATGGATATCGTGGACCTGTGTATACAGGCTAGACGCCTCTGGGGCAAACTGAACGGTCTAGTCTTATTATTTTGTGAATAGGTGGGACTAGTATGTCAAGCATAGGGGATGAGGATTCGTTCCACCAAGTTTGGGAGTATAAGAATGTCAAGGTTAAGTATAAGATCAGCTATGTCAGCTGCATGTTTCACAGCTGAACGACAGTTGAGTAATGAGCATTTGAGGGAGGTTTTGGTGGTAGTAGTAGAAGTGTGTGAGATGTAAACTTGTTGGAGGGTTGTGTTAATGAATCTAGAGCTAGTGTGGGAGACCCTTGGGAGGTGAGTGATAATGGTCTGAATTTTACCAGCAGGTACTGCTTGGACAGTCTGGCATGGTTATAGGTGGTGAGAAGGGAAAGGATATCCTTGTTCAATTGCTTTCTGACTAGTCTGTTGGGTCGGTAGTAGTGGTGTGAAAGGCAGCGAGTCTTCTAAGACCCTCAATGCTGCCCAGTGCAGGGTTCCACCTCTAATTCACTTTGGGTTCGCTATCAAAATAATGAGGCAAGCGCTGGAAACTGGAAGAGAAGAAAATGGTTTATTTCTCATGGGGAGATCACGTCAACTGAGACACCGGGATGTCTGAGGGAAGTGTTCTGCTGACAACTCCCTTGGCTCTTCCTTTTATACAGGTTTGACACAATGCATTTGTTTGATCAACATGGTTACAAAAGCTAGGGTTCCCCGCCCCGGGCAGGTTGTCACACAAGCCCAACAGTAATTCTCTTCCCACCCAGGTCAAACAGACAATCTTATCTTGCAGCTGGACCTTGCTTCAGGGTCTAAAACATGTGAGACCGGTCAGATCTAAGAGTCCGTTCTGTTGATAAAAACAGGTCCCATTGTTGGTAACAACAAGTCTTGCTGTTTGCAGTGCAATAAATCATTTTGCAAGAGTCTTTTTGGTGTTTGGAACCTGTTTGTGTAACTAGGTGTAGTGAAGGGTAGAGCGTCCAAAGGCTTGTCTGAAAACAGGGATGAGAGGAAAACGAGTTTGTGGCAGCAAGTGGCGCTGAGGTTTGTTGTGGCAATAGAGTTTATAGCCCCCAGCACACATACCAGGTCGGTCAGAGGGTCAGAGGGATGCTAGTAAGGGCAGGGTGAAACAAAGGTGACCAACAGAGTACAAAATGGCTGTGATAGATCAAAATGACTGCAACTTATGTGCACATAGAATTCCACCAGACAAGATGGCGCAGGTAATGTTCATAATTGTCATTTTGCTTTTAACAGTGGCCCAGATTCGGCTTGTGTCTCCATCTGGGTTATGGGACCCAGTTATTGGAAGGGCAGGGACCATAGTGGCAGTTGGGTGCGGGGGTGATGTGGTTCTCTTGGTGAGGCGACTGTAAGGAATTTTACCAGCAGGTACTGCTTGGACAGTCTGGCATGGTTATAGGTGGTGAGAAGGGAAAGGATATCCTTGTTCAATTACTTTCTGACTAGTCTGTTGGGTCGGTAGTAGTGGCCCAGATTCGGCTTGTGTCTCCATCTGCCTAGGGATAAAATTGGATGCCAAACTTTCCATGTCCCACCAAGTTTCTGCTGTGGTGGGAACATGTGTGGGGCTGCTAAGACTGTTACGCAAACTTGCCCCCCTTCTGTCGTTTACCGCACTTCGCATGGCCGTGACTGCACTGATTATTTCTCGTTTAGACTACGGGAATTCACTGTATGTTGGCCTTCCAGAGAAGGAGCTAACAAAACTCCAGGTAGTCATGAACGATGCTGCCAGACTGATTTTCAGGCTTCCTAGGAGGGCCCACGCTACCGTGCTACTACAGCAGCTACACTGGCTCCCAGTGAAACAGAGATCTAGATTCAAGGGGCTATGTATAGCCCATAAAGCAATCTATGGACAGGCCCCAGCATATATTAAAGAACGCTTGGTAACTTATGTACCAGGGCGCTCCCTGCGGTCTTCAGATGCTGGGTTATTATCCTGTGCTCGCTTCCTGAGCTCCTCCAAGGGGGGCAGAGCTTTCTCTACATTGATCCCCCAGCTCTGGAATAAGTTGACAGAAGGCCTCCGCAAAGAACCAGCACTTCTCCCTTTTAGGAAAAAATTAAAAACCATCCTCTTCATAGAAGCCTGGGGCATAATTTTGGCCTAAGCTAGGGCGCACTACTCAGTAGAGCCGCTATGGTGCCTTCTCTCACAGCGCTTGGAGACCAGTTGGTGATATGCGCTTTAGAAGCTCCAATTAACATTAACATTAACATCTGGGTTATGGGACCCAGTTATTGGAAGGGCAGGGACCATAGTGGCAGTTGGGTGCGGGGGTGATGTGGTTCTCTTGGTGAGGCGACTGTAAGGACCTAGTATATTCCAGGTTGGGCGTGATATGCACTAGTTTAAGGACGTCACCCCTAATCAGCAGTAATTCTGACTTTGTCTCAAGCGTAGAACGAGTGTTGTGACTCCTAAAGGGCTCCTGACTGATAGAAGCACTTGGATCTGGAGAGCTAGACGAGTCCGACTGTTTGGGGGCGGGGGCAGTCGTAAGTAGTGGCTGCTGTCGGAGTCTTGGTAGTGTCTGGTTGATAAGGGGTGGAGAATGTACTATTCTGGGTGATGGGAGTGTTGGTCAAGGGTTCCAAGGAGGGAGTGTTGAAAGAGTGTTTTTGTCTTAAGGTATTTACAGCCTTATCAGTTGAGGAAGGGCGATGATGAACTGCAGTTAGGCCCATGGATGTGTTGGAGTTCGCCAAGAGGGTGTAGTGAAGAGGGATATAGGGGAGATGATGCAAATGGATGAGTTGGTGGGGAGTTGTGAGGGCAGAGCAGTGGCCAAGTCTAGTTTATTCTTGATGTAGGAGAAGACACTGGTGAAGAGTTCCAGGTTTTGACACTCTAAAGGGCTTTTCACACAGAATAATCCTTGAGAAAGGGGCAAAACCTAAGGTGCATAAAATGAGAAATCTACAATGGATTGTGAGAGATAAGGTGAATGTGGAAATTGAAAGATTATTAAAGGATGAAATAATGTAATCAGTTGAAGCTTCACAGTGGCTTGCCCCCTTAGTTGTGGCCTGGAAACCCAGTGGTAAGATTCGGTTGTGTATGGACCTAAGATATCTTAATGATAACATTGTGGTTGGGCGATTCCCTTTGCAAAGAATTAATAAGATGTCCATGATTAGGGGTACGCAATGGGTTTCATCAATAGACCTCATCAGCCTACTATCAGGTTTATTTACACCAGATAGTAAAAATCTGACTGCAGTCATGACACCCACTGGATGTTTTTTTTTTAAACTTTTTTTTATTTAGAATTTGCACAGTATGGTACATTACATGTTGTCTCACATGGAAACAGTCCAATAATAAGAAACATGTAGCATCCTACAGTCAGCAGTACAGCTTAGATAGACCTTATATTGAACCTGTGCAGGTGCCGATGGTCCCAGCTCAGTAGCATCATAATACTATGTTGATGTGGAACTGTATATTCTAAGTAAACTGTGCATTGCATCTGAGAATGAACCACCCAAAGAAAAACATAACTATCAACTGAAGTAGCAGCAGAGTGATCAGGGGTGTGAGTGCCCACGGCAGTCAGTCAAATATAAAGGTAAGATCCGGATCCGGGATCTCTGGTTTTCAACGAAAGTCGGCCGAATCCCCCAGACGGGGGGCAATTGGGGGGAGGGGATGAACAGAGGGTCAGGCGACGTAGAGCCCAACCCGTCAATAAATGTCCGCAACTCATCTAGAATCTAGTAGTCTCAGCAGCCATAGGGAACCATCCCGTCCCAGGTGAGTCCCCCCAAACACATAGGCGTGATGCAGCCATTCCCACCTGCAATGCCTCTGTGGATGTCCTCTCTCCCCACATACATCCTACACTTACAGACTCTGCTGTATAACATTCAGACATTCAAGGAATTGACCTCCGGTGTCATCATGGGCGAAGCAGGCCCCGCAGTCTGAGAAAGAGCAGATGGCAAAAGCCCAGCTTCTTATCAGTCTTCAGCCTTTCCAACATATCCCCAAGATCTCTAGGTCAATTACTGTGTTCCCATCAGTGTGGACCAAGTTTAGTCGCCGCTTCTCGGACACTTCCCACTCACCCAAATCGGTCTTCCATTCATCCAGTCGGGGGTGAGGGCTCAATATGGTCCCCCAAAACGTCCTGCAGCACTCGGATACCCTTGCCCAATAAACCTGCAACCTCGCGCAATCCCAAGTCATATGAAGGAACGTCACCGACACCAGGCCACACCGGGGGTGTGCCGCATTAAAACGAGATATTTGCTGAGGTGTCAGATTGGTGCAATGTAAATGGAATTGCGTGAGCTTAAAGTGGGCGTTGCTGGCAACCTCCAAGATTTTCGCAAATGCCCTCCGCCATTTCCCATCCAAGAGGGGCAGCGGCAGGTCCACCAACAATCTGTCCCTGATCTTCGGCACATCGACCCTACGGTCCGCCTTCAGGGCTTTATATATGCGTGAAATCTGCCCCCTAGAGGAGCCAGAGTCAAGCAGTAATTGCAATGTATGCGATTCTTCTGGCTCATCCGGAAAAGCCACCCATAATTTGCGGGCTATGCGTGAGATTTTTCCATATTGCAGAAATTGACCAGGTGGCAATTGATAACATTACCTTGCATCCTCAAGCGAGAGAAATGTTCCATTAAAATACAGATCCCCAGTCCTCGAGCATCCCAACATAAGGTCCATCATGTTCTGTAGCTGACGGAAACTGTGTAGCCATCGAAGGGGGAACAGTCGAGCATACTGGGCCCTTCGAAGCACCAAATTAACTGCCAGCTCCCAAAACTCTGCAACCTGACGGACTATGAACGGGAAGTCGGAAGGAACCTATGATCCCATCATCATACATCCCAGAAGGTTCGCCCCACTCTGCTTGAAAGTCCTTCTTGGTATTTGAACCCTCAGCACACCACTGTGCCGCATACACCCACAGGATGTTAGAAATTTGTACTGATGCTGTTTGGCTTGGCTTCTACAGCTGTGGTTGATGGAAGTGTATTTAAGGGTACAATATTTTTTCATACAATATCTTGGTTGCGGGAAAGAGCAATAACCAACATGATCAGTTGAGAAAAGTTTTATTCAATTGACGGCAGTATGGGTTATCAGCTGAGTTTTCTAAATGCAGATTTAGCGTGCAGAACTTGAATTACCTTGGACATGAAGTGAGTAAGGAAGGCTTCAAACCTGAGAAGGAGTTGGTGAAAGCTATCCGCGCAGCACTCATACGGCCCTGTAAAGATTACTTAAGGCGATTTTAGGTAGTAGTGATATTAAATTCGAAATTCATACAGTTTTTCGTACATAACATGAAATAAGACCACTATTGAAAAACGGGGTCACATTTGAATGGTCCTCTAAGTACCCAAAAGACTTTGAATCCGTCAAGGATGAAATCAATTCGTCAAATGCCTTCATGATTTTGATCCAAGCAACAAGAGCATTATAATGACATATGCGAGCTGCAAATTAATTGGAGCAGTTTTGTCTCAGATGGTGAAGGCAAAGAGTTGACTCTGGCTTTTGCGTCTAGATCTCTTTCTCCAGATGAAGAATGTTATCCGGTTGTGGAAAGGGAGATGTTAGCCATGGTGTGGTGTCTTGAGCACTTTAGGAACTTAGGAGATGTCAGATGTGACCATAAATCCCTTGTAAAGTTATTGTCTATAGAAGGGTTAATATCCGATTCGCCAAGAATTGCCTGTTTGTCCTTACAATATTCGTGTGGACCCGTGGAGTCTGTACATTACATACTAGTTTGAAAATGTCATATAAAAGGGTTTTTAATAAAAATGGCTATGGAGAGGGTTTTCTTTTTTAGATTTCTCAAAAATATGAATGAATGAAATTAAGTTGTCTGAATATTCAAGCTGTACGTGATTTTCCAGCCTTTGCATAAATGCAGACCTTCCTGACTATTGGTATGAATCAGAATATGTAAAGAGTTTTCCTAAACATGTACATTTGCCTAGAATAGTGTAAAAAGTACAGTTTAACTGGCAGTTAATTACTACTAAATCATTAAACAGTATGAAGGAAGTTGACCCAAAAGAAAACCTTGTGACCCCCTGTTTGTGGAACATTTGCCGTTTGAAACGAAACGAAAAGAATGTATTTGGCCCCAGGCTCTTGGCACACTAAATAGTATGAACATGCCGTAGTGCATGTCAGTTCACTAGTCACATTAGGCTAAAGATGCTCCGTTTGAGCCGCGCTTAGTTCGAGAAAGACTTGGAAAGACAACACCATGTCCATACATGTAAAACTTTCCGTTGTCATTGACAGCGTTGCCTTCACGTTTGAAACTGCGATCAAATATTCAGTAGCAATGCTGCCTGTAACATTTGTACTGAAATATACTCTTGGACGACATGAAATACTTTAAAGAAACAAGATGAAAGGTCTTTCGTGTGTGAAATGTTCTCTTTTTTTCCTGTTAGAAATCTTAGGAATATCCATTTACTTGTATCGGGATAATCTTGATCGAAAACAAGTGGGCGCATGTTTTGTTTGACTGGCAATTATCTGATGCGTTTAGAAACTCCCCCTCTTCCGAAACTAAGCTTTTTTTTTTTTTTTTAAATACCTTTGGAATGTTCGCTTTCAAACCTTCATAACTTTTAAAAGAAATACAAGAATGTACTGTTTTATCATTCTTTACAACAGTATAGTTGATGCAGCCTCCATATTTAGTTGATTATCCAACTTCTGTAGTAGTTTACACTCGGTTTCTTTCGGAAATGTTAATATGTTGAATTGTTTTTATGTGAATTGCATCACCGAAGTTTAAGTGTTTAAAATTGCTGTCTTGTCAGTGACCGCATTCTTCTCTTTCACAAGGAGCATATCGGCACACAGAGTAGTTTCTTTCAATTTCAGAGATCACTATGGCAGTGCATTTTGAGACCAAAAAATATTTTTGCTTTTAGTCAGTATTTTTGTCACATTGATGAGGGCCCGGCAGCTAACACAACAATGTTTACAAAAACTATGTCAAAACAAAACACACAGCGGCAAAATCAAAAGGCTTCATTCAACAAGCGCCAGATCAGTTGCCTTTGCTTGATTTCCCTGTTGCCCATAATCTTGCAGAGAGTGGTTTTATACTAATTTTCCATTATTAATGTTTTTGGGATAAACTAGCATGTATCAAACACATTTTACTGGTTTGCCTCAAAAATATGGTGTAAAGTTGCAGTGTAGGTAAACTTTTTTCTTCTAGTTGCTATTTTTTGTGTGCCTTTTTTTATTGACAGCAATGAATGCCACATTTTGCGTTCGGGCTTTGTGAGTATTTGCATTCAATCAGAGAATTCTGGGAGCATTATAGGTAGCCTCATATTGTTAAATTTTGAAAACATGCAAATGCATATTTTTACTGGAACCGTTCGTTGTAAGCAGCGCATGCCGAGCTCACAGCATCCTTACGGTACTCGCCATATTAATAAAGACTTTGCCTCCATTAACCATAAATACAAGTTCAAATAAGCATAACCTATGGATACCAATCTTACCTTGCCTGCAGGCAGTGCTCTTTTTCAGATCCATAATGTGGTGCTTTGAACTGGCAGTCAATGGGTTTTTGCTACATGAGGTTGGCCCTACTTGTCCAAAGGACAAAATAAACCTGAAAACTTGATGTCCTTGATCCCAAACAATATGTCCTGGGCGTCAGGCAGTAGAAATTCCACGTCCCTGTCGCCATCGTATGAATTTTTTGTAACTCCTGAGACTCATTCAGATTATTCTCTAGTCAGATTCACAGTGCGAAATTTTCCAGCCTCTGTTGTAAGGAAGGCCGAATGTGCCCTAAGCGGGAAGCGAACTGGTGACCCGCGGATCACAACAGGTGGCATTAACTCACTGGGTCATCATGTCTTCAAGCCTATACCACATGCCCACAACAAATTTACCTCCTCCAGGTTTCATATTTTCTTCACTTATATACCACGTTTAACACTGTGCAAGTACCCCCAGAAATGTTACACCAAACATCCACCTTTGCTACTTTTCTACTCTCGTCCCTTTCCCCTCATATATTTTACACTCTAACCATTTTTGCTTCAGTGCTATCGACTCGCCCGCTATTGTCACACTAGCCTGCACATTTCAACATTTATTCACACTTTTCACATTTGGCAGCAACATTTACTCCTATTCTCCAAAGCCCACTGCCCTCAGGCCCTCGACAGAGGGCAACCCGCTCCTACGTCTTGCGAGATATCACAAGGACATCTGCACCCACGGAGGAGAAATTGGCGCAGCGAGGCTACTTACGGATATCTTCATCTTGACACTTGACAATGGCTAATAAAATGAACTGGGTGAGTGCGAATAGCACCAGAGTCCGTGAGTGCACAAACCTGAACATGTCTAAATATTAGACATGCAGGACCTTTGCGAGGAAAAGGAAGGAGGAGGAGCGGATATTCCCCAGCAGCTATCGAGCCTTCATGCAGCCGACCCCTCGGGAAAGGAGAATCCAGTGCCGGCCCCAGCAGGAACTTCACCCCGACTGCTCTGGACCAAGGCACCGCAGTTATATGTCCCCTCCGCCCTCCGGGCGCCGGCGTATATTTGGGCCTTGTGGCCCGGCCCTGCCCTCAGCGGAGGTGCAACCTAAGCCCACCAGCCCTTTTACCGTTCACTGTTATCAAAATAGGCAAAACCGTCCTATTGAAAATGTTAAGTACAAAAATAATGGTTTTGTTTTGAGTCTTAGCACACAAATGCCATTTCGTTCTGTTGCAATGGGCCGCTGCAAGCTCCTTAGCAATGCAGAGAAACATTGCACATTACACCGTTAATATGTCCACGTCTTCCTAAAAAGTATTTTTCTATTTAAGGCATCATAATTTTACAAAGCGATGCAATGTTTTAGGATAGTCCTAATCTATTTATACCCCTTGAAATAACCGCTGCTTTGAGAATAGTGTCTGTGATATAAAAGTTAGTGGAAGCGAAAAGTATTGCAAAACCTTTTGATTGCAGGGAAGGTATACTTTTTCCAACTCTGTTCCGCTACAGAGGTTTTTGTTTCTTGCTGCAGTTGCTCCGTGCCCTAGTGAATTTGTGATGTTAGTGTTATTGTATTGTCGTTGCATTTACATAGCACTTTAGAGTCCCTTGTGGTGCCCAAAGTGTGTTTAAGGTAGACAATTAAGTAACTGCTCTATTTGTCATTCACGGTTGAAAGAACATTGGTTAGGATTTTCAGCATAAGATGCATGCATGGTATTGCGTGATGTATGGCATGACAAATTGTAACAAGCATTGGCATAGCCAATAGTTCTCGCTTTTGGGACCTTATAAGTAATTAGTTATGCAGCACAATATCCTTGGTGCAACAACAACAACCGTTGCATGGCTAAACACTTATAAGGTCCCAAAGGCGAGACCTATTGGCTATGCCAATGCTTGTTTTTTAATTTCATGGCTTGCTTTCCGTTTGTCCCTTTCCTGGAGCTTAGCATTTTTACGGTCCTTTTGATTGGCTTACGCATCCTTCCACGCTCACATTAAGGGAACTACTTTTGTTTTTCATTCATGCCTTCATGAGAGTTTACATGTTTTCCAGCCCTTTTCCTCATGTGATTCTTTTCCCTCTCCCATCCCCCCTCCACTGCCAATGCTGTGTTGCTCCCCACAACTGCTAGCTTGTCTGTTAAAGCACAGCAATAGGGATATTATTGCTTGAGGACAGTTGAAGGGCAGGCTTTAAAGGTTGCTTTTGTTTTATCTTCTGCATTCCGCATATTGCATTAAAGCACAAGCTTTGGCACTCATAGATTTTATGGTGCTGGGTGAAGACTTTATGGTCCTGGGGGAAGGGCCATCTGTTACACTCAAACCGTGCCATTTATAAAGATCGAAATACAGTGACTGTACAATTTTGAGATGCCATATTATATATGTTTACTTTCCTTCAGTATTTTGAAGTTTGTTTTACTTTTTAAACAATACAAACAAAACATTAGCAAAGCCAGCAGCTCATCATTCTGATTATAAAGGTGAAACCTATTGACTTTGCCAGTGCTTGTTATTTTGTTCCGCTTTCAGTAATTCACAGCCTCCTCTTACACCATCAAACCATGATTAAGTATTTCTCCACTGTGGCACAAATTAATTGCAAAATGAACAGACCCACACATGGGCCTCAGCCACTTACTCTTTTCCCAAAGTGCTTTTTTCTTCATTATAAGAATAATATTTAATGTCACTTTTTAACCACAGGCACGCCTTTGCAATGGTTCTCTGTAGTGTATGAGGTGTTCAATATGCCTTGCAATTAAGGGAATTTGACTGCAGTTAACCTTTCATCCCAATTAAAAACAAGCATTGGCAAAGTCAATTGGTCTGGCCTATGCAAGAGCTATTGGCTTTGCCAATGTGTTTCAGCCATGTTGTCCACCAGCGTGGCTGCTGTTCAGCAAGGCTAAAAGTTAGTGGCATAGAGGAGAGTGGCGTGGAGTGTCGTAGAGTTGAGTGAAGTGGGACAGAGTGGAGGGGTATAGAGTAGTGGATAGGAGTTGTGGAGTGTCCTGGAGTATGCATGGTGTGGTAGTGCACTGCCGTTACAGATCACATATTTTCAATTGAAATGACCATCAAATTTGCACAGACATACAGTTTTACTGATAAAACTAAACAGTGCACAAATGATAATGTATGGAAATGACATCACCTAGTGTATTGATTTGTTTTGGTGGTATTAAAAAAATTAGTTTTCAGCACACTTGAGAATGACACAAAATGTGCTTCATTTGTGCTTTAGTAATTCTGATATGATTAAAAATATTTGCACAGTTTATGTACAGACATTTTAATTTTGTTGTGTGTTAGCAAAAAGCCTTTCCTTTCACACTCCCCGATTGTCAGATACACCCTCTTACTTTGAAGTCAGAGAAATAAAAGTAAACACCAAGCTCCCTTGGAAGACAGAGCCTGACATTTGACCTCTGTCTTTGAATGCTCAGCAAATGTGACAAGATGAGAACAAAATGTAAAGGCATGTTTACAGAAAGCAAGTACTCGTGGAAGAATACAATAAACAGGCTATGCTCCATGGTAGTTACAAAGACGTGCTGGACAGCCTACAGCAAAAAAAGCCAGCAAATAGAAAGCAAGCAAATGTGAGTTACAAACTACAAAGCCAGTGGTAAGCAATGGGTGGAATATATTCCTAGGTCAGCTTTCAGACTGTCTCCAAAAGTCTTTAGCAACCAGACATTTGCGCTGTCTGGTAGGCTTCCACCTAAAAAAAGACTGCAGTCAATAAGTGTCAATTATTGTTGCTTGTGCCAGCTGCCTCCTGTTGGTCAAAGTGAGGAAACCTAAGGGTTCCAAAAAGGAACTGGAACCATGTGGTTCTGTTTTTGTATGGCACAGACTAATTCAAGCTCATTTAACTGCTGTTCCAAGATGTAGGAACATTTCAAACTATTCACCCCCATTTTGGATCTTGCACAAACAGAAATTTCATTTCAGCACTGCGCACTCACAATACATTGGAAGGAAACAAAGAGATGCTTTTTGCATCATTTCCCTTTCTTCGTCCACTGGGTGTTGGATAAAAGGAGACAATTATGCACATCTGTAAACAATGCCTGAGCAGTTCATATTCAACTACCTCTTCTTTTCCTATTGAAAACTGCATCTTGTACAGTAAGGGAGTGGTCATCTGCCTACTAAGAATATTCTGATTAGCTATGTTATGGGTAGTTTACTGCAGTTCTGCGTAGACTCTAAATTGCTAGAGCTGAAACTACTTCTAATGGAGACAGCTTGTGATTGACATTTTGTAGATATTGTCTACTTCTTTTTTGGGGGGTTTTCGGGAAAGAACATATTAAATTTGATTTATGTAGGGTTGTCCGTGTGTTCAGCAGAAGCTAATTATTTTAAATGACCATCTTATTGTTAGTTTCCCTTTGGTACTATTTCGTACAATATTCAAAATCTCACTTTAATAACCTTTCTGACTGTCAAGAAGCACCGAGATCCTAAGTAGAAGTGGGCCAAAATAGACACTAAAGTATGTATCCGACTTAGCTTTGTGATTTAGCACCAGGGTTGCCAGTTTTCCTCATTGGTGGATGCTAGGTACAATTTCCTGAAACCGGAAGTTGAGTTATACTTGGTACTCTGCAGACAGTAAATCTAAATTTTAATCACTTCGAATAGTAAATCAAGGTGGCAAGGTTCCTTTGAGCCTTTCACTTCCTTATCTAGCTTAAATAAAACCTTGCTAAATTCATCCTCTTAAATAGTAGTTCGTCTTTGGTATTTTTTTTTTAGCTGAGTTTTATATAGCGCGAACTTGATGGGTATCCGAGTGCTTTACACGAGCACCAGTTGCGTAACATGAGGACACATCACATTCATTTTTGTTAGGCACAGGGAGATTAAGTGATTTGCCCAGAATCACAGGATGTTGCGCGTCTTTGCCGAGACTCTGACCCTGTTCCCCAGATTCGAGGTCGACCGCCCTAGCCGTTAGGCCAAACTCTTCTCCATTGTAGGGTGGTTGGTCTTGATAAGTCTTGCTTTGCTATTTTTTCTTAGTGTTGAACTACCAGGAAGTGCTCTCGGGTAGGAAAGAGGTCAAATAGAAAAGTAACCACCATCACTATTTGCCCAAAGAAAGATGATGCAGCTTTCTCATTTTGAAAAGTTGATTAATCCAGAGTTTGGTCCCAGTGAAATTCGCAGAAAGTTAATTGAGCTTATCAGTAGGAATGTACTATCTATGTATTATAGTGCTAGTAGCTATGCAGTGTCAGGCTGCACTGTGTAAAAGGTCAAATGTGCTGTATAATACAGCAGAACACTTTTTGTAATAAAGAAACAGATGAGTATTCTACTTCCACATTTTTTCGACTTTTTAAAAAAAAATCTGTTTTTTATAACACTTCTTCTTTATGCAGCAGAGTTATAGCAGTCTCTTCCCGTGTATTCCCATTCAGTTCATGACTGTGGATGGGCCTGCAAGTGATACCTGTCTGGGAATAGGTTTTCAAAATTGGCTACCTTCATCGAAGCAATACTTGCACCTTGTTTACTGTTGGATCTGGTCCTTTTCGCAGGGTTATCAACAACATTTTTGCCTTCTTCCTGCTATTTTTTCTGACCTGTTTTTGTTGGTTTTTTGACTCTAGGCACTTTACCACTGCTGACCAGTGCTAAAGTGCATATGCTTTCTGTGTACATTCTATTGGTGACTGGTTAATCCATGATTGGCATATTTAATTTATTAATAAGTCCCTAGTAAAGTGCACCAGGTGTGCCCTGGGCCTGCAAATCAAATGACACCAGTGGGCCTGCAGCACAGATTGCGCCACCCTAATGAGTAGCCACGCAACCATGTCTCAGACTTGCCACTGCAGTGTTTGTGTGGACAGTTTAGAACTGCCATGTCGACCTGGCAAGTGCACCCACATGTCTGGCCAGACCTTCCCTTTTACTACATATGAGAGACCCCTAAAGTAGACCCAGGGTTGCTCCAAGGTTGATGGGAGAGATTAATTAATTGTTCCAAGTGGATGTGATGGGCCAATTCCACAGAATTGTAAAGATGGTATTTCTAAATTGCATTCATTGATGGAAAGAGCTGCCAAGAAATTCAGTTTACCAATTTACCAATGATGTCTGTAGATCAACTATGCTTTCTTTGATTTTAAATAGCAACCTCAGAAATATGTAAAGTCCATACCCATTCTTGATTGTCTGGTCAGAAAGTTTAAAATTAATGAAGACACCTGCTACTGTTCCAGCAGTGATACCTCGCCTGGAGAACAAATATAAGGCCCCAGATTCCGCTCCGGCATGCCTCACTGTTCATTCTAGATCTGATTCACTAATTATTTTCAACAGCTCAAAGAAGAACCAAGACCCCAATAACTCCATCATCTTGTCCGCCGGACAAGGATAGCAGACGCATTGACAATCTGGGCCAAAGAATTTCCTCTAGGCTGCAAGCTCAAATAAAATAGTCAATGCCCTGGCCCTAGGTTGTGATTGCTAGATGTGGCATGACATTGCTCCATCACTGGAACTTATTCCTGAGGATTAGAGTGAAACGGCAAAAGCTTTCCTAAGGAAGGAGAACTAACTTTTTCTTTCATTATTGACGCACCAATAGATGCTTGAAATACAGGTTTTCGCCAGTTGCCAGGAGGTACTGTACGAAGGAGACTAGGCTGGTTAAAATCCACAGCCTTCCGCACTAATATCCAATCTACAATCTTAGATGTGCCCTTTGATGGGCTAACTCCTTGTAGTAAATATTTTTGCTGAAGCTTCGCAAGGCCTTAAAACCGACACCGCAAAGGCGTTAGGACATTTGCAGTATCGCAGATTTGGGACATCTACTTTTCGTACCTCACGAAGATCACAATATTTCAAAGCAGGACTCAATCATTTTGGAGGTCAGTGAGGTTCGTATTCTCCTCAAAGACAGTCTGGAGACAATCAGGAATACTCCTTCAATCGGAACCAAAAGGGAGGTCTTCAGGAAGGAAGAGCGGTTCTTCACAAGCACAAACCGGTGACAATCAGAAAAGAGCTTGATTCCCAGCTCGTACCCCCTGCTCTGTCTGGTCCTCAGAAGTTGGGGGGAGGGTGGAACGACTTCTCTTTTTGCTCCCGCATGGAAGAACATATCATACAAATGGGTGATACAGGTTGTCCAATCGAGCCATACGTTGGAGTTCGTCCAGAGACCCCAGTTTGTCCACCAAAAAAGGAACATCATTTTCATTTGAAGGGGCTGTAAATGGAAATTCTCATGCTTCTCTCCAAAGGAGCCATAGAGTGTCCCAAAGTCACAAAAGAATCAAGGTTTTTTTTCCAGGTTCTTCCTAATTAAAAATAAGACAGGTCAGTGGAGACCAATACTGGATCTGAGAGAGCTGAACAAATTTCTAAAGAAAGTCATTTCGGATGATTACTGAAGTCCTCCTGATGATGCAGGTAGGGGATTTTTTTGACCTCACTGGACCTTTGGGATGCATACATACACATACCATTAGACGAAAACACAAAGTACCTGCAAGTTTCTGTAGTGGGTCAGCACTACCAGTTCAAGGCGCTCCTTTGGTCTCAAATCGGCGCAGCGAAGTCTCACCAACTGTCTCGCCCCAGTTGCCGCTTTTTTTAACAGGCGCAAAGGTCACCAGGTGTTCCTATACCTGGACGACTGGTAAGTTAAAGCCCCATCCAGGCAAAGAACAAAATCTTCTACGAATACTTACATCAATCTCAACTGGAGATTAGGTCTCACTTTGAGCACAGAGAAATCATCGTTGGAACCCCAGACAAAGATCCAATTTCTGGGAGCAATACTCAACACTCAGTTGGGAAAAGCTTTTCCATCGGGACAAAGGGTGAGAAAGTTACAGACAATGGCAAAGACTTATGCTAGAAAACAATCAACCACAGTGAGGCAATAAAAGTCCCTATTAAGCCTAATAGCATCATGTATAGGCCTCATTCTGTTTTGCAAGCTCTGTACGAGACCTTTTCAGCAAGAATGGAATTGCAATGGAAGATCACATAACATAAGATAAAAGGCTCTTGGGAAGATATGGTCTGTGTCACAGGGATTATTGAAGCAAGTGCTAATGTAGTGGAGGATTCCAGCAAACCTAAATGCAGGTCTTTTCTGACAATAACAGGTTAATTCTCACCACAGATGCGTCCATGAACGGATGGGTAGCCCACTTGCAAGAGGTTTCAAACAGAGGTCTCTGGTCAGATGCAGGATGAGGCTCCACATTAATGAGTTAGAATTCCACGCCATACGACTAGGTTTGCAAGTGTTCCTCCCCAGATTGGCAAGTCAACCAGTCCTACGGACAACGCAACATCCATGTTCAACATAGCCAAGAAAGGGGGAACACAGTCCAATATTCTTTCAGAGGAAGCACAGCTGCTTTGGAACTGGGCGATTTCTCACAAGATAGACATTGCAGTAGAACATCTGGCAGGCTGCCACAACAATCAGGTGTATGCATTCAGCCTGCAAATGGTGGATTTTCACGAGTAGGAACTAGAACAGAAACATGTGAATTACATTTTCAATCAGTGGGGTCACATCACAAACGATCTGTTTGCCACTCCCAAAAACAGGAACTGCCCGTGCTTTGCAAGTAGGTTTTGGTATTCAGGGAAGATGAGCAATGCTCTTTCGATTAGTTGGTCCAAGATATTTGCCTACACCTTTCCTCCTTTTCCCCTGATCCCCAGGGTGTTACAAAAGGCGAAGATGGACTATTGCTTTCTGGTCCTCATTGTTCCGGTGTGGCCTCGCCAGTACTGGTACAGCGAGCAACTGCGGTTTGCGGCACATCCAGCCATTCCTTTGAAGGTGCATCCCAGGATATTATCCAGACATCATGGAGAGATTCTCCACCACAATCTCAAGTCTCTGAACTTGACAGCATGGAGCCTGACCGCCTAGAATTTGGCCATTTGGCTCTATCGCAGGAATGATAACAGATTCCTGCACAGGCTTGAGCTCCAGTAACTAACAAGACTTGCAACGCTAAATGGGAGTGTTTCTGTGTCTAGTGCAGGAATAATGGTCATCATCCATTTCAAATAAAGGCTTCTGAGATCCTTCCATTACGTTTGTCCAAGAGTGGTCTCAAATATTCTCAGTCATGCTCCATCTGATGCAGTCTCCAGATTCAGAAGGATGCATACATTGGCGTCTATTTTGTTTTCCTAAAGGATCATTGAACAGTTTATGAAAGGGCTCTTCAGATGTTTTCCACCTCTTCGACATCCTCTAGTTTCATTGAAGTTTAATACAGTCCTCTGCCAGCTCATGTTACCTCATTTTGAGGCTATTCCTAGAGTGGACTTAAAAATTTGTCTCATTAAAGACTGCACTACTAATTGCGCTTCCATTAGCTAGAAGAGTGGGAGAGATTCAGGCATTCCCCATCAGAGAACCTTTTCTGCGATTCACGAAGGACAAAGTGATACTCTGAACCAATCCTAAATTCATTCCTTATGTGTCTACTGACTTCCATTTAAATGAACCTGTCATTCTTAGATCCTTCTTTCCCAATCCATCTTCAACAGCAGAAAGATCATTACATTCCCTAGACTTACGCAGATGTCTCATTCTATATAGACAAAACAAGGGACATGCGCACATTAGACCAGCTATTTGTATCATTTGGTCTACCACGAAAAGGCCGAGCCCTGCCCAAACAGGGGATAGCTCGTTCTCTCTCAGCCTGTAGTGCTTTCTGTCACGCCAAAGCCAAACTGAAGTTTAGTTTCTTTCTAATTGGGTGAATGTGTTACTAAAATACTATGTTTCAGGCCTATGGCCATTTTACACTATATGCTGTATGCTATGTATTTTACATTTTATACTGCTGTTTTAATGTACCGAGGATTCACAGCCTGATGACGGGGAATGATTCAAGCATGTGAATATATGAAAGATACAAATGTTGGAGAACTTGAGATGCATATAAGTAACTAATTTCTTTTCTGAAAGTTATATTTCCTAATAAGTTGGAAAATATCAGACTTTATCAATGAACTGAATGATTTTTAAAAACAGAAAAATATTCTTGAACTTTTTCTGTAGCTGTTTGCGTCTGGATTATGCAGACATAAGTATTTCATCTGCTCTACCAAAATATTCTATGAAAACGGCTAAACCCAGTACAGTAAAATAGCTTCTGGCGATTTATATATTATAGGTACGTGGTAACATTAATTAAGGCTCTTGGCTGAATCTCCCTCACATGTCATGCCTATAGTCTCCAGAACTTATTTTTCAAGCCTGCTGTCGCGCCCAGATCTCTGCCTGACATACAACTAAAATATTGACAATCGTAATGTTCTGATGCCAACTGACCTGTAAGCCTCTGGCACCTGCCCTTTCCTCTCTTGGTTGGAAGTTTCTTGTCAGTTATGTAAACCCTAGGCTGTCCTTGTGCATTTATTTTCACACCACTTTTACATTACAGGTTTTCACCAGCCCTCAGTGTGAAGGTGTTATAGTAAATGTTGATGATCCCAACATGAGAGGATTGCATTTTATTTTATCTGATTAAGTTACATCTCAGAACAGACATGTTCATTTGAATATAATAAATAGGAGAAAGTTAATGGTTTAAAATGTTGGCTGTTTTCTTTTACAGGTGCATTTTTCATGTCCGATAGCAAAAATTGCTTGTAATTACTTACTAGAAGTTAATAGAAATTTTCCAGCAGAGACATTTCTGCTTTTGGTCAGCAGGTAGCTGTAGCAATCCAGTTACATTACATCAAACCATTTGTTTGCAAAATTGTTTGATATATTGTATTTTTTTTTTTTTTTAGCAGGTATTGCATGTACATATGTGGTATTTGTGTAGCTCAAAATTATCTAATGGGTGGCAAGAGATGTTCCTAGTTAAAGGCAAAAAGATGATCAAAATGTGATTGGAGGAGTAGATTGTTTCTGAGAGCGAAAGTAAATTATTGCATTGCGATATTGTGCTCTTTAAAGAGCTGCATCTTCTGGCCTTTTTTAATTGGAGGAGGGTTATGGCATTCCCAATGGATAATTGGATGTTCTAGATCCTTGGTACATTGGTTGAGAAAGCCTGTTGCATTGTTTTTTGGGTTTTGTTTGGGACGGAGGGGGGGGGGCCTCAAATTTTCTCACTTCTGTCTCCACTCCGATGTCCTGGAGTTAGATGTACCGAGAACTTCTAATGATGGTAAGCTTGTCTGCCAGAAAGGCAGGTGCGCTGCCCATGATGGCTTTGAAGATGCCGCTGCTGGTTTTGAAGATCAGTGGAGTTCTGCCAGTGCATGGGTGATGTGGTTGTTTTTCTTGAGGTTCTAGATGAGGCATGCTGCGAAATATGGAAAGTCTTTAAGGGAGAGAGGAGGCAGTGTGTAGTCTGTTGGGGTAGTCTGGTGGGCTATGGAGCATTGCACACACCCAGATGCAAGGCTAGGAGAGCTTGAACATTAGTTCTGAAGTCTGTGTGGAATAGTTTCACTTTCTTTAGTAAAAAGAGCTTCATTTCTCGAGCATGTGTACCTTGACAGGGAGGTCTGCCTCTGGGGTGAACTTAAGTGACTTGGCATTGGGTGAAAGTTCTTTTGAATCTGTATCATGTTGTTTAACCAACGTTTTTTTTTTTTTTTTCTGCAAATAGCAGAAATTTTGTTTTGGTAATGTTAAGTTTCAGATGTTTGAATTTTTATGCTGTTATTTGAGAGTAGGGTCACGAGGGGCTCCATATAGACATTGAATATTGAACAACTTGTACGCGCCAAGGTACACTATAAGGATATAGAAAGTTACCTTCTGAGGTGCGTGCTCTTATTAGGGTGTACTCTCTTTGGCTTCCTGCTTCTCTAAGGTTATGGGACCTCCTCTGTGACTTGCAATACAAATATAGTTTTGGGTATTTTAGCCAATATATTATGGCATCCTCTGCCAGAGGAACATTTCTCAAAGTGTTATTTTTACTTATTGCACCCAGACCGTGCTAAAGGCTGTGGCAGAGTTTATTTAGTGATAGCTATATTGAGCCTTTCGAGCATTGTTTCACTCGGTGCTGGCCAATCAAGGACATTGGTCTTGAAAGTCAGTAAGCATCCAGTGACGCTTGGGAACCCTGTTGAGAATAGGCTATTGCAGGTATTGTATTTCCAGCTCCACTACTTTGTCTAGTCATTACTCCACTCTGTTGTATTTGATTTTCTTTGCCAAGGTGATAATTTATCACACCACCCTCAAAGCTGTAGAGCTGCTCAGTGGTGTAGGATTAGTACGAGTGATGGAAATGGAGCATAGTAGGAATAACTCTGAAAAGAACACCATTGAAGTACTCTACAATATATTGGCAGTTGTGGTAGAATGGTGAGCTGGTCACCTTATTAGAATGCTTCCTTAGCAGGTCAGGGCTACAGTTGTATGCCTCCTAAGAATAGTGCATCATGTGGCTGCCAGCGCATACGCTGCTCTGCGAGGCATGCTGTATTCATGTTTGGACTTGAAGCTCCGCCCATTTCCCGCCCATCTTTTCAGTTGGCTTCTATTTCTGTTCTTTCTAAATGGTTGCTTTTGATTCATAAATAGGCTTAGTAGTCCCTCCTTGGTACCACCATGTCTACATTTGTAACCTCCCATCAGGACTGGACTTTTTACTTGTGTTGTTACACGGTCTGCTTTATCTAGTCTGTGAGCACTATTTTTATTTAATGATTTTCCCCTATTCCACCCACAACGTGCTTTCCTCCAACGCAGCATGCCGCCCGCTTTTATATTTTTAGGTCGAGCCTAGCGCAGCGCGCATGTGTTGCTCTGCGAGGCTTCTTGTAACTACTCAAAACTACTCCATGTGGGTCTGACTCCCCTCACGCATAGGATTGGCTTTTGCGGGTGTCTTTCATGAATGAAAGCGCAAATGGGTAAAGGCGGGTGCATGTCCCACCTCTTTTTGTAACGTTGACTCCCACAGCGTTTTGCTCTCGGGAGCGGCAGCTGCATTCCTGTGCCCGCCCCCACCACTCCTCTTGAGCTGCTTGTTTTCATTTGCAGCCTGCGCTCCATGTTTGCACCCCCCCCCACTCTTCCTTGTTTGTTATTATTTGTAGCGCGGTCCGCTTTCACTTTGCGGACCGCGCTTGTTTATTTAATTAATTTTCCGCGCGATTTGTTTTCACTTTTGCGGCCGTTCTTGTTCCTTCTGTTTTTTTTACAGCACATTACAAGCGCCACAACGTTCTGGATTGAAAGTTTAACTACATAACTTCTAGTTAATTAGATATCCAGGCAGCGCACACACATTCATAGTTCCTTATCATATTCATACTTTTTCAAAACTAATCCGTGAAACGGCATAGCTGGCATGTCACGGGCTGCACGAAGCTTTCAAATTTATATAATTAGCAGACTTCCTAGATTAACACAAAAACATACATCTTTTGCTCGGCTTTACCTCGCCACTGCTTACCGCTACTTTGTGCGACCACTGTGCTTACTCACAAAAAATGCCTGTTTTTGAGAAACCCATGTTAATCATTGGGCAGTTTTGTGAAATTTCACACAGCACACGCTGGTAGGCCGCATATTAAAGTGTCCTTGTGTAACGTAACTAGAGCTCATGTAAAGCGCTCCAAAACCTTCGGGTCGAGTTCGCGCTATATAAATTTGCAGGAAAAAAAAGAAATTACCTGCTCCTGTTCCTATGCAGGGAGAGGCATACTGTAAACAAAATTTACAGTATTGAACACAGCAGCTACATTGCTCTACAACATACCTTAAAAACATTGCCAATATCTCTGGCTAAACACTTATAAGGTCCCAAAGGCGAGACCTATTGGCTATGCCAATGCTTGTTATTAGTAACAGCGGCGGTCCACTTTACCTATAGCGGCCGCGTTTCTTTATTTTATTTGCCAGCGCGGTCCGCGCCTGGAGATAATTTAGTTTGTGGTGTGCCACTTATAGAGAAATCCTGCTTAACGTTTGCAGTTTTTTTAGTGGTTGAAATCCAAGATTTTGTTTCTGGAATCATGTTGGCTTGTACTTTTGGGAGAATGAAGTGGAATAACTGTGGAACTCCATTAAATGCTTTTCTGGTTATAAAGGTAGGAGAATGGGCACATTTGATTTGGCTCGACGCAGCTAATGTTTTTTCATTTTGGATCTGTGCGACGTCCCTGCCCTCTGGTGGCCATTTTGTGAATCATCACTTTAAACGGTAGACTAAGGTGTACCAGTAGTGGGAAAAGTTTTGATGCTGAAAATGAGAATCTACACCAGAGCGAGAAGCGGAGGCAGACCATTTTCTTTCTTTATTTATTCAAGCCAGCCAGTGCCTTTTTGACATTGTGTTTTATATGGTTGAAAGCACATGTAAGATCGGTGTCGTGAAAATATAAACACGGATCATATGAGTCATGCTGTCCTTAGCAATTTTGCAATCCACTTGTCAGGAGATGAATGCCTTGATATCTGCGATAGGATAATTACATATACCCTTTTTAATAATATCAATTTATCCAAAGAATGGACCTCAAAGGATGCTTTGCAAGGTAGCTTTTCGACACTTACAAAGGAGTAGCATGCCTAACATGTTATTATTTTTGTAGGGTTGCAATCAATACCCCTTGGACTCGAAGGAAACTCATTTGGTGATGTTGTATAACTATTAGTCAAGGCTCGATGTTTTGAGACTGGAATTTCTGCGGTCAAGTCCCAACCCATAATCTAGTAAATACGGCTGTTGGAAATAGAGCAACTCTCTCTTCCCCTAGCACATTATTGAGTGACATAATAAACTTGCTATTGACATCAGGAGATCCCATGAGGTCCTATACACGTGGCTAAGGCAGCTGTATTCTTTCCTTTCTGTTTAGGCATATGTCTCAGTACCATGGGACATGCAGTTTTTTTCTTTCTGAGTGGCTTTGCCCAGGACTTCTTATTCTTTTCTGGACAGAATGTGTAGCCTTTTACAGTTTTATTTCTTTAAACCTTTCTCTCCTGCTTGCGGCATTTAGGTTGGGGTTGATACAAGTCTGAGGTAATTTATGTCTTGGACGAGGTAACAGTGGGTTTACATTTGATGCTAGTCAGTTCTCTCATGGTTGATCAAAAGTAAAAGCATATCAATTTCATACGAATAGCCTTTTCATTAAGTTGAACAGAGCCTTAATATTTCTCTTGTGAGGTCCGTATTTGAGTTGAACCACATTTTGACTCGAGGTTAGAGCCTGTTTCCTAAGACATCCGTCAGATAATATGACCTTAGCTCCTGATGAAGGACTTGATTTGGAATTGCCAGAACTCAGTATTGCTGTCCCGGGAACAATATAGGTGGTAAAAACTTTACCCATGTGGGAACCGCCATCCGATATGGAAAATGTAATGCCATCAATAAGTGATGGTCTGGTAACCTTTACATTAATATTCACTTTTAAAATAATATATGTTTAGGAATAAATGTCATGTTTTGGGGAGAATTTCCCTCTTTTCTCATGATGTTTCAATTTGTTAGTTTTTAGGTCGAGCCTGGGCAGTGCACGCGCTGCTCTGCGAGGCATGCTGTATTCAAGATTGGACTTGCAGCTCCGGCCATTTCCCACCCTTCTTTTCAGTTGGCTTCTGTTACTGTTCTTTCTAAATGGTTGCTTTTGATTCATGAATAGGCTTAGTAGTCCCTCCTTAGTACCTCCTTGTCTGCATTTGTAACCTCCCATGAGGACTGGACTTTTTAGGTCGAGCCTCGAGTAGCGCGCAAGCGCTGCTCTGCGAGACTTAGTTAGGGAGTTTGAAAAGCTGACCAGACGCTCGTGCGTCATGGCCTTTTACCTGCGGTTACGCGTGCGGCAGACGTGTTTCCAATTATCGTGCCCAGACGCGGGCGCGATAATTGGAAACACATGCCTGCCGTGCGTGTAATCGCAGGCAAAAGGCCATGACGCACGAGCGTCTGGTCAGCTCTGCAGGCTGCCGCGCTCGCTCGTTTTTTATTGCCATCTGGTTTCACTCAGCCATGTTTATTTTTGCATCGAGCTTTCACTTAAACTGAAAGTGAAAGCGTGATGCAAATATAGACAATGGTGAGCGCTTGTTGTGTCTAGCCGGCTGACATGATGCAACATTTCTTGAAGAATTTGTGCTCTCTCCTTTTATTCGTAGTATGATTCATGTTACTTAAAATTTCATTGGGTAGCCACTACCTTAAATTTGCTGAGAATGGTTGCTTCTTTCCCGGCTCTATTGCAAGCTCCTCGTAGAGGTGCAGTAAAGTAAAGACACTACAGCCAATGCCATTTACTTTGAGTCATACCATTCACCCTTTTCCGGCATCTAGACACGTATTTTTCGATCTGCGTTGCGTGCTCTCTTAGGGGGCTGAGTGAGTGCTGCTTCTACGTTGCCTGGAGGGCGGCGTCCTACAGATCACATCCCAGCCATCACCCTTTTCCTCACGCCCCCTCAGAACAGATCGCTCTGTAATGAGGGGGCTTCTCTTCATTAGTAGCCCGTCGAGTGACATCCCTGTGTCTCCGCTGCCGGTGAGGGAGCTGCAGCGCAGGCACCGAGGGGGGAGCAGGGCCGAGGTGCCCCATTGATGTATTCCTTTTGAAGTCTCTGCCACTCCATGGCTTCCTCGACTCTCCTCTCCACGGAGGGCCCCCGTGGGCACCGCCGGCACATTCTTCGGGGCCTCCAGGGCTACCGCTCTCCGGTTCTATCTGCAGGCCAAAGGCCGAACAATGTACAGTACCAGGCTCCCCCCGCCGCAGCCCCATGACCGCAGGTTATATGTCACGCCATTTCCAGCCCTTTACAAGTCTCAATTAAAATTTAATCAGCAAAGCATGGCAATTTGGGGCTGATAGCTCCATTTACAGCCTCCATCGCCAAAGGCTATGTGGACTCAAGAAGAGAAATTAGCCATCTAATTAGGGTTTTTCCATTCGTCTGCCACTGCTCCCGAAAAGCGCCGCAATTAAATTGCTTTTTAACATCAGTAATTAGATGGTTCATATTTCATTTTGCATAAACGCACAATATCTTTTTTAATTGATTTAATAAAACTATACTACTGCATGTGATGGTTGGATTGAAGTCAGGTTACGGTATCGCTTAAAGTCGCTGCCACTTAGACCGCACTCGCGGTTTTATAAGAGTGTGGCGCCGAGGAAAACTATTTCCACCCTGCAAAATAAATAAATAAATAAACATGGGCTTTATGATTAGTAAATATTAGGATTTTTGAAGTGCGGACAAAGTGAGGATCCCCCGAGATTACCTTGGGGACTGGGACAGGTGTAGAGGTTAGGGTGCACACTATGGATCCAGCTCCCCTGCAGTGATATCAGTGCGCATACTAACTACTCGGCACTATGTACTCGCACCTCAGCAGGTTTCATGCACGCGAGATAGGGGTGTGAGCCGATCGAATATACGTGAAGGCTTACGTGACCAGTGTTTTCTATGTAACGTATTTATGTAATAGTGCTATATTCACGCCATGAATTCTCAATAGCTCACAGAGGAGCTCAGATTCTCTCCCCCCCCCCCTATAGCAAAAAAAGCTATAACAAACAAGCATTAGTATAGGCAGGAAGAAATTGCAAGGGCAAAAAAAAAACAACATTTGGTATGTTCATTCTTTTTTTAATTGGGTCGTTCGGTTGTACATAATGTCTTCTTGGTTATATATAGGGTAAGAAAATGCTTATAACACACTTTTATTATACATTTTCAATATGCTGCTCTACAACATACCTTAAAGGCATTGGCAAAGCCAATAGTTCTGGCTAAACACTTATAAGGTCCCAAAAGCGAGACCGATTGGCTATGCCAATGCTTGTTACTTGTGTTGTTACACGGCCTGTTTGATCTGCAGTCTTTGAGCACTATTTTCTTTAATGATTTTCCCCTATTCCACCCACAAGGTGCTTTCCTACAACACAGCATGCCGCCCACTTTTATATTTCTATTAGAAATGGCGGCCAGTCCGCTTTAACTATAGCAGCCATGCTCGAAACCTTTGTGGTTTTTTTTGGAGGTTGAAAGTGCCCCATACCGTGCTTTCACTTAAATGGCGGCCTCGCCCCTTTCTTTACACGTGGCTCGCTGGAAGCGGAATACGGCGAGCAGCATCTAAAGAAAGGGGCGCGGCCATCATTAAAGTGGTCTCGTATTTGCGATAGTTTGAGCTATTGCCATTATAAATGTAAAAACCTTTTATGTGTTGGTTTTCAAAGCACATAAATAAAAGGCATTGTTATTTACAATGCCAATAGCTTAAACTCTCTCAAATGCTAGGCCTATTGCATTACAAATGCTTGTTTCCCTCTTCTTCTGTAAATGCAGTGGTGGTTCTTTAAATCAGCTGTAATGGAGTGTCTCGTCTCTGAGAGGCAGTAGAGCTTGTGCTCCTCTCATGGTTGTGCTGATTAAACAAAAGCTACTCTCTTTGAAATTAGGGTATGTTAGCTTCACCCTTTGGTGCACTGAAGTGCATAAGGCCGAATGTCTGAGCTGGAGGAAAAACATTTAATTTTTCTCCATCTCTATGGCGTTTGGCTTCGTTTTGGAGGGATTTGTCATTTTCTGCTGCAATGCATAGGTCTAATAGTCAGAAAAACAGGTCAGAGATATATTAATGCCACCAGAACGCAGTAGAATGTGGTTGGTTAATGTCACTTTGGTGTGATGAGGTAACATCAATAGAGCTTAGTACACTGTTCTTGTTTAAGTGTCCTGAGGATGCAGTACATGGTCATGGGTTTGTATTCCCTACTGGTGTTAGGTGATAAATATCACTAAAGTGTTTTTTGCATTGCTTTGTATTTCTTTTCCTGATTAGTATTTGAAAGGCTGATGCAAGCCATCCATAAAACCGGTCTATTGAGTTTGTCTCCAATTGAGTTTTGTAAGTTAGTTGAGATGTCACGTCCTCCATGTTTTAGTTTGTTTCATAAGCTGTAGGAGCTTGCAGGAAGGATAGGTGTAGCTGACCTCTTTTGCAGAATCCTGTGTAGGAAAGTGACACTATGATGATCAGACCATGTGACTGGAGTGATTCTTTGGATAGCGATTAGCCTTGGATTTCAGAAGATGAATTCTATATATGAGCTGCTACATGTGTGTCTGTGAAGGATTTGTTGTAGTTTGTGCAGCCACAGGCTTGATGAAGCACTTCTGCTTGAGACATATTATGTTTGTCATCCCTGGCTTGATGAAGCGCAGTAGCTTGAGGCCTATTAGGTTTGTCGAACAAAATACTTAAGTCTCCAAGGACACCTAGATTAGAAAAACTTGTTGACGGGTCCGATACTGCATCTAGTAAGGCATCAGGAAGGGCTGCTTAGTTGATTGGTGGTCTGTAGATCAGACGGAATTTGCAGGTGTAAGTAGAGCTGCTATTGCATCTAATAAGGGCTTCACAGCCTTGTATTCCCTCTTCTGGCTCAGTATTATGGATTCCTCAATACAGTGGCTAGTCTGCTTCCTCTCTTTCCCATGTTGGTTGTGAGTGATGGTACGATATCCAGCTGGGATAGCTTCATGAAGTGTATTTTGCCATGCCCTCCCCCCAACCATATTTTTGTGTTTAACCAGATGTCCAATTCTGTATTCATGAGGAGATCAAAATGTAGTATTTGCTTTAGTTCATTGAGCGGGAATGTATCAGCAGACAGCTTAGGTTGGAGTAGCTTGCTTTTGATCAAGGAGCGGGTTAGGTCTACTTTAGTGTTAGTGTCCCCCTTTGAGCTAATTGACTGTTAATTGTTGAATTGTATTTATAAGTATGGCATTAGCCAATACATTTTGTTTTTGTAAAATGATACTTATAATATACTTTTTGGTTCTTTCAGCCAGCCCTCTTCATCCATTGCTTTATCATCACGTTGTTTCTGACCACTACAGCATATGCTGCTGTGGGTCAGCCCACGTCAGCCTGTGCTAATGTCACTGTGATGCTATTTTGCCCTTTCACAAGGAGCACATGCACACACAAGGTAGTTCCCTTCAATGCCAGGTACTACTATGGCAATGTCTGATTTTAGAGCGCAAAAATATTTTGCCTTTTATCCATTGTTTTTTATGAGATTGACAAGGGCTTAGCAGTACCCCACAATAATGTTATGCAAAAACAAAGTATAATCTCAAAGTTAAAGCTAGTAGCCAGCGTTGGACATATTGACTTTGTCAGTACTTTTTTTCTCTTGTGTAATAGATGCTTAAGCTATTGTAAATGGGAGGGAGCAGGAGGTAAAGAAAATCTTGTTTATCTAGCTGTCACCATCCTGCTCAGAGGCTTAGCAGAGGTTTAGGCAGGTCTTTTTTGGAGGGTGTGGCTGACCTCGTTTTTTGGTAGTGTTTGGGGTGCATTTCTTGTAGTGTAATATGTTGAAATTACGTTGTACGTTTTGTTGCTACAGGAGTGATACGTGATTTTAGAGTGTTGAAATGTCTCTTTTGTGTTTGTTGAAGATGAATGTGGTGCAAGTGAGATGAGGTGGTGAAGCGTCATGGCCTAGCTTTAGAGCTGTAAGTTCAGCAATTGATGAGGCATGGGCTTAAGTGATGTTGTGTTGCTTTGTCCTCAATGGGTGAGATGTTTAGGAAAGTGAGAGAATGTGAGGGGCCGGGGTACTATGTGGGAGAATTAAAGAGAATTCTGTATATGGAGGATATTATCAGTGGTTGAGTTCCTGTGATGAAGAGTTGCTTTGAAAGAGAGTCTGATATTTTGAGTCATGTGCTGTAGATACTGAGTGTTTAAGGTTGTGTAAGTTGTGGAAGCATAAGTTAATTTTTGGGTGATGTGCTTTTTAACTTATGTACTTGAGGATTTTGATGTGGTTGGAACGAGAGTGGCTGCTTGAGGTGTGCGGGTTGAATTCATCACTGTTATAGCCTATGTGCCTAGCGGGGCGTCCGAGGGGAGAAATGTTTGGCACTTGAGAGATGGAATGGAAGAGAGACTTTGGAACGGTCTTGTGAAGTGTGAGTTGCGATGGGGATGGCATTAGGATGGTCTGGGGAAAGTGGGCTAATAGTGGGAGCAGAACGGTGGGTGGAATGGCAGACTTTAGGAGCAGCGTGGGATAAAGTTTGACACTAGGATGTAATGGGGGCAAGTATTGTCAGGCAGAGTAAAAATGTGACGTATGGTACTGGAATTAGTACCCAGGAGGTTTGGCCTAGAGGGTCCATGGTGAGATCATTGTGGTAGAGCGGTGTAACCATCATGAGAATGGCTAAGGTGCAACTTTGAGCGAAGGATATTGATTTGTGATAGGGAGTGTGGGTATTGGTCTTTAGTTAGGGGTGGCTCATAGTTATCTGGAGGGTAGAGGAGTGCCTTGTGAGTGTATAATTGCTGTAGCTGGGGATGAGAATAAATCATAGAAATTGTTGCAGTCTGCTGTGTTGGGTAAGGTCTGATTGTTTAGTTTTGTAAAACGGAGAGGTTACTCTCAAGATAACCTAGCTTGCTAAGGGAAGGGGAATCGACATGGATTATCATTCATCTGTTGTAAGGCAAAGACAAAATATGTCTTGCTATAATGAGATTCAGGGCAATATGTCTTGGCCAGGGCCCTTACAGGCCCAAAGAAAGGAAGGCACCCATGTCCTCGTTGACCAGGCTAAGACTCCCTGGGAGAAAGAGGGGAGAAGGTTAGTGTTGGAGGACCAGACTCCTACCACCCCCCTGACTAATAGTTTCCAGGCATCTCCCAAGCGAGGTGCACTTGTAAGTGTAGGTCATCACCAGTCTTGAGTCCACAAAATTATATCTGGGGATACCTGGAGGTGCAGATAAGGGAAGAGATGAAGGAGAAACCAAGATGTAGGGTTAAAGGAGGGAGAGTAATGTAGGAGACAGGGAAAAAAAAGTTAGATCTACATGCTGTAATGCAGAATACATGAGCTCTGTTGCACAATGTGGAGCCTGTGCAACAGGTCAAGTAATCCTGCTGGCATATTCTCTTTGAAACCCTTTATAAGTGAGGGAGGACGAGGAGAAAAACGTTCCAGGTTTCCATTATGCCAGCCGGAAGTTGTGTGCACCTAACGATATGTTGATGTTTAAAGAGGGTTAAATACAAAACTGATGTTTAAGAAAGGCAGTAGCATCAGAGTACATGGCGTGCATCCTCAAAAGTAGTAATTAATTGCGCTTTGCCGGTACAAGGACAGAGAACTGAATGCAAGGCCTTAAAAATGGAGAGCAGCTCAAGTTGGTATGCTATAGTAAGTTGAGAGAGGTCGCCGAATGTTAAATAGTAAGGTTTCTATGTGTGGACAGTGATGTGTGCTACAAATGGAAATTGGTGCAAAGTGGAGCAAATGACGCCTCACATAATAAATACATACTTTAATAATGAGACAACAGTGAGTAGTGTCTAACACAAGTTCACAGATGGGAGCAGAGGAGTCAGTGTGTGGGGGTAGGATGGCAATGGAGAGATGTCTTCAGCCTTGTACAACTTTTCTATGAGCCGGAGAGAAGACACTATGAAGTGCAGTCGATTCGGCACTGGAAGAGGAGGGAAAGGTAGAATCAGTCACCAAAGTGTGCGGGAGGACTGGAATGGAGAGAAGCCGCTTCAGACTTGTACACAATTACTTGGGTATGAAAAAGGGAAGTCATATGTATAAATAGTTGGTTCAGTGAAGGAGTGAAGGGATACCATACAGACTAGTTCTGCATCCAGTAGATGTGAGCGGAACTATAGAACAGTAGTGTTACCGCTCTGGCAGATATTTATGTTTGGGATAACCAACATCTGATTTCTATTTTAATCCTGCGATGTGGTGCATATTTTACAGGAGAGATGAGCAAACAAGATTGGTGTTTTTTCCACAATTAACAGATGTATTAGCGAGCCTACCTTCAGGTATGGCTCACCTTCTGCGAGTCCCTCACTGGTCCCATCACAGGGGGTCAACACAAGGAAAGTTGCTAGTAGATTTTCCAGTTCTGTGAGGGTGGTGTTGATATTGGTCCCAAGGAGGTGGTCCAGTGATGGTATAGGAGGTCACGAGTTACAGGCCCAAATAGTGAAGACGCCCTTGTCCTCAAAATGGAGCAAAGTTATATTGCAAGTACTGGTTTTCTAAACCAAGTTTTTGTATGAGGAAGGAAGTTTCTATCACTATCCAAGAAGGGTTTGGAAGAGGACATTGTCAGAAGGCAGCAAAAGTAAAGGTAGTTTGCGAACCGCGACAGACTGTCGTCCATGGATATGATATGTGCTTTAAAGACCTTAAAGGGAAACAGAAAATGGGGTGCTTTTAGGACCAAGGGAGCTCTCTTCTGGTGTAGCACGGCAATAAGGGAGATCCAAGTCGTGATACAGTGCATGGTGATTTAGAGTTATCATGGTATGTGTAGAAGTCTGCGTTTTGACTTAAGAAGTAATGCTTGTTTATGTATTGATTTACAGCACTGTTCAGTAGCTGATCCTAGTATTTCTGTTGGGCTGACCTTCTCTGGGGTTAGGAGTTAGCTGTGTGGGCTGGACCAAGTTATGCTGAACATAATGCATGTGGGGAAGTTGATAGCTATCCTTGGCAGGGATGAAAGTATAATAGGCTAGACCAATAAGGAGACTGTTAGTCGAGGTTAATCAAAACTAAGTAGTTGATCAGAGTCTTAGCTGACTATATGGATTTAAACTGTCCCAAAGTGCACTGGAGTGTGGTACATCGGTGTGTTGAGGTATACAGTCAATCTCTAACCACTGTGCTGTGAGATGAGGGTATTTTTTATGCAAGGCAGTCTTCTTAGTCACTCATATTTCTGAACGGCACATTGGTGAGGTTCAAGCCCTGTGCGCTGCTTAGCCGTTTTCAGTTTTCTATTGGGTTAAAGTAATGTCAAGATACATTCTCCTTTCTTCCCCCAAAGTTAACTGCGCTTGGATAAGAATCATTTTCTTCCAGTCCCTTCTTTTCTCCATCCTCACATTTACTTGGCTTATGCAACACAATATTGATGGTAAGCAGACTGATCTTGTCTGAACAGTACTATGAACCTTCATTCGGGTGCAGGTAAGCTCGCATCAAAGACCACAGTTGTTAGTTGTAATACCTCCTGTATCATCCTTTGCTGTTCTTTGAAGTGAACTTCTCTTTTACATTACAAAAAAGCCAAGGCTGGATATGTGGGGTTCTCAGGCATATTACTTTCAGATTTTCAGGGCAGCTACTTTTGCCATCCTATGTGCAGTTTGTATAAACTACAATTTAGATAATACGATATTGTGAGGAGATAGACCAAAAAAGATTTGCTTGAGAAGATTGCACACAAAATTGAATACTTGATGCTGCCTTTCTCCCGGTTTGTTTAGGTTGAAGCCTAGTAGACCGCACATGTGCGGTCTTTTGGGAGACCTTCTGGCTCATGAAGAACATAAAGGGGCCTGGATCTCGCCCATTGCTTACCATTGTTTGGCTTTCCTTGTCACTCTTGTTTGCCTGCTTCTTGTTTGTGTCTCAGGTTGTCAGTCTTGTGTCCCTCCCACTGGGCATTTCCGCTTTGCATCTCTTTTGAATGGTTGCCTTTGACGCCTCCACTTCTAGCTTTTCAAAAACGTTTCATTTGTTTTAAGCACCCCATGAGCATTCCTGTTTTTGAGCTGTCTCCTTCGTACTTATCTTCTCCTCAGTGGCGGCTGCTACCTTTAGAAAGTGGTTGAGCGTATACATTACCTTCAACCCCTTAAAATTGAAAACAAACTTACCTCTCTTGGCGATTTTCTGCAGGGCACTTGAAGTTCCTCCTGCCTCTCGCTGCTTGCTTGACAAAAGCATTGAGCCAATACAAGCACTGTTCTCTTCCTGCCTACAATGCTAAACCGCATAAGAGCAATGCTAGGATTGGCCTGAACTATGCATGTCAGGCTGGCCACAGTGAAAACTCCGGCCTGTCTGACGTGCGCAGTTCAGTTAACATAGCTTGAACTGCTGCTGTGACACCGGGAGAGAGAGATATGTCATGGTCCGCCCCTTAAACAGGTGAGAGTGGAAAGTGTGTGAGAGAAAATGTGTAGTGTGTGTGTAGTGGGTCCCCGCGGGGAGGTCAGGGGGTCCACACTCCTACGCTCTTACGGACGAACCTTCCCTGCTTCCCCTGCACTCTTTATTGCTCTGTGATAGTTCATTTCATTTTCCTTTTAGTTACCGATCCAACTCAGAAAAGCAACTACATCATTTTGTAGGTGCATGCATGCATGCATGCTCTGTGCGTCTGCAAAATTGTGGACACCCATGTCAAAGGCTTTTTTTTAAATTATCTTTAGCCGTGCTACATAGCATCAGGGATGCTGTGTATTGTGGCTACAAGCAGCTATCAAAACAAATGGGTCTCAAAGGTGTGACCTATTGGCTTTGCCAATGATTGTTTTATTCTCTTGCTTTGCAAATTAACCAGAGTTTACAAAATAAATAGACCCAGGACATGGGCAAAGTTACCTTTTTGGTGTCGGAGCGGCCTCTCCTGCTATTAACACCTTTCTGCCTGCCCCTCTGCCTTCGTTCAGAGCCATTACTTCAATAGGTTCTTTCTTTGAAGATGAACTGGTGAGTGTGTAGCTGTGCAAAGAAGCAGGTGGTGTCTGTATAGATGCCTTAGCACTTCTATGGTGCTGCTTGCACGAAGATTTTTTATGTCAATTCCTTTCAGAAATACTTTTTCATACTGATAGTAGGTGTCATTGAATAGGTGATACTCTTGTGGATTATTGGTATAATGAGTCATCTCTTTAGGTTAGTGGTGGGTAAATACGATTCTTCAATTCGTTAGTGTTTTTCCAGCTAGACCACTCTACAATAGATCACTGTGGACCTGTTCCACTTGGCATAAATGTTTATCATTAAAAAAAGACAAAAACCCGTACCTTTTTAGTTTTTTAAATCGAGGTTAATTTTATTATATGTTGTTATTTGGTAACCTGTGGTGAAAGCTGAACTTCTTTGGTACTGACCAATGTATGTTGCATATAATAAGACAGCTTCATAAAAACATATAACTAAACATGGTTCTTTTTTTGTTGTATGGGTGAAAGATTATGTCCACGATATAACCCTGGAGGGATGCATCTAGTACGGTTCCAGACTTCGGAGTACACAGGGAGAGCAGTACCCCACTAGACAAAATGAAATGGAACATCTTGACGTGAATAGCGGGTGAAACACTTTAACAATTAGTCTCTGATGCGATCCGTTTATATTCAGTTTGGCACTGTCAACAAGAGTAGACAGGACAATGCATACAAGCCAGGGCCACCGAACTTTGTGATTCAATGGCCATAGCGTTTTAGGCATAATTATAGATTTTCCCCACAATCCATTAAATGCATAATTTGCAGATTTTTACAAAAAAGTTTCTAGCTCAAAAGGATGAAACGTTACTTAAAAAAAAAAAAAAACGTGCTGACACGTGTTGGAACACTCTGCACTTGCTTATTACTATGTTTGGGTATTAACTGCTACTAATGAGGTAAAACCTTAGCCCAGACCGTGTTCACGTGTGTAATAATGACAAAAAAATGAAGTAGTTCTCACAAAAAATGTACAGCATTATGCCACATAATCAGCCATGCTGCAAAATGTGATCCTCCCCTGCCGCATAATTCTAGTAGCCCTGATATAAGCCTTTGTTGTGTGGGATCAAATGCTGAGCATTGAAGAAACATTGAAAATTGCTTCGTCTCTTGGCCCCTCTGTTCCTTTATGCCAAAATCGAGGCTAACACCTCCATTAGGTAATTTGTAAAGAGTCGTTGATAAAGTCGGCCGTTATGGTGCCTTTAACCATCACTACCTACAGACAATATACAGTATACTCCCCAGAAGTACATGCCATGCACACACGGTACAGCATGGCCAACAGCGGGCCAAACTTTCATTAAAGAGAAAACAAGCATAGGCAGCAGCAGGCGCAATGTTTCCTCACATAAACAGGCAGCATCATTAATAACTGCATTGTAGTATTCCATTACCGGATACAGTGTGCATCAGTAATGACAACAGCGGTATTCGTTCCTTCCAGAGATGGGGTGCAATTTGGGTACAAGCCATGCAGCTTTCTCATTCACACAACAAGCGCAGCAGCCCATCATGCTTTGCTCCAACGGAAAGAAACAGTTGGTTGCAAAACCGCACAACCGGTGCGGCATGGGTAGCAGTAGTGCAGTAGTCTTTCACAGTGCAGGTGCTTCATAGACAGCAATGGTTTCAACTTTAATCATGGCAGTTTGGACAGCAGGCAACACGCTGCTGCTGTTCCCCGCCAGGGTCCCCCAACTTTCAGGCTGACATATTTCCTATGAAGTTATCCTGCTCCTTGTACTTGTAGCCTTCTCACAGCAGTTGATGGGCCTCTGCTTGGCTACGTTTGATGGCCCACGCTGGTCTTGCACTGGTAGATATAATTCACTGTGCCAGTGTAAGACCACCAGTGCTTTAAATGGGTTGCAACTCACAGCTACTGAGTACTGGCAGTTAATAATTATCAGTCCTTGAGCATCTCCTTTGTACACGACTCCGACACCTGAGTTGTAGCACTGTGGTGACCCAAGCTGGAGCCAAAAGCTCCCTCTGCAGCTTTAATCTGTGTGGAACAGAACACCACCCTGAAGCTGGGAGCCTCTGAGCCAGCACCACTGCGGCGGCCAAGGACAGCTGAGTAGTGGGAGCAGGAGGTAAGAATATTATGTGTAAGTGAGCACGAGTGTGTGCTTGTGTCCGTGAGTGTATGTGCGTGTAATTGAGCGAAGGAGTCTACCTAAGGGAATGCGTAAATTAAAAAGGGGCGACCTCTGTCATTTGTATCTGCCTCTGAATATTTACTAAACCATTTACACAGAATTACTTGGCTGGTATGCAGTGTGCCTTGTTTATGACATTACCTGGTGGTGATAGTTTAATTATGGTCAATGGTAATACTATTTTGACATTTAATTTTTTAGGACAGCGACTTGTTTTTTATGGTCTGACTTGACAGCGCAGATGTCTCCAGCTTGTATGTAGAATACACCTGGAGAGGGGCTTTGACTCTGCCCACATTTTGGGAGCCAGGAATACATGTTTTGATTGTGCAGAAGTTGTTGTTCTACAAACAAGTGCTTGCCCTCCACATATCTCTTATTTTATTTATCCAGCTGTCTGAGGCTGAACTTTAAGGGGGCACACGCGCACATTCATATGCCATAGTAAAGCTAGTAAATTGTCTTGAGTAACTAGATCATTTATGGTGTTCTCTCTGTAAGTAGCACAGATCGAGAGGAGGGCAGTCATTAACGTACATGCAATATTTAGGTCTGGCTTGACAGTGCATTCATAAGTTATGCCTATTGGCATTGCCAGTGCTTGTACTACAGGTCTTTCACCTGTTATCATACATTAGGGGTGGTCAGTTGAAACTGTGTGTACTTGGGCTACTTGATTGTAACATAGTAATTGTTGTTCCTTTGTGGATATCACTTTACTGTCTGATTATCAGCTCCATGTGAGTGCTATAAGGTAACTCAGGGAATTGACATATAACCCCGATCAGAGTTTCCCTTTGGATCGGGCTGTATTTGTAGACATTACACCTTGAGTGTGCTTAATTTGTGCCCATTTATCACGGTGCCCAATTACATTGTTGCCAGAAGATTTATCCTATATTGAAATAAATCCTATTCCACCAATTAAAAACTAGATACCTATATTGCCAATTTGAAATTGAACACATTTCAAAGTTTGTATGATTCACAAATGTACAGTTATTCATGAACTGTATCTATCTAAACATGCATGGATACGCCATCACTTTTGCGGTGGCGGAATAAGTCTCTTGCCTTGTGGGTCATTATTTTCTAACCAGTTTGAGAATGTATGGGATCTAGTTCCTCCTAATGCTGTTATTGGCCTGCCCATCAGCTTTATCATTGCTTTTTCAATGCTTTTTGAGTTGTTTACGGTTGAAAATAAGGGACAGGCACCAGGATTTTAGAAGTGGCTGCGCTCTTGGATTTACCAAGAACCCACTCTTCGCAAAGCCAGTGGGTTAAATTGTTTATAGCGGTTGCACGCGTCCCTATGCTAGAATGTAAATACGAACATAAAAGTACATTTTATGGTATGCAGCGATGGTCCTTGGTTTCTGTGGCAGCTTTTCTCGTGGGTGTAGTATATTGCTTTTTACACTCATTACTGCATTGACTGCCTCGTTATTCCGCTGTTGGGAATTTCATATTTTATATACATTTAATTTCGTTTTCCTCCTTTTTCTTTGTTTATTCTGTTGTGCAGTATTCAGGGTGTGTTTGTAAAAACCATTCTTAAAAAAAAATGGAACGTGTAAGTTTTCCAAAATGTCTAGAATAATTTAGGTGTCTTGCCCGATCACTTGGCGCCATCTAGTGGGGTTGTATTGAATGTGTTGTCGATTTATCAGAACATTTTGACAGACCTGAATTGCAACACTAAAAATACTTCTTGCAACAACCTTTTTAATGACTTTGCCTAGTGTACTCTACATTACTTGTACTTGGATCTATTCCTTTTATATTTGTCAACAGATGGTCTTAAATATTTGCAGTACCGTAGGGTAAGTAGTTTCTGTAGTTAACTATACATGGCTTTTTTATCCTCTATTCTCCATCAGCAGCTGCTCAGAGAGCTGTATCTGCTTTCTTTATGACAGATTTTTAAGTAATTCTTTGCCAGTGATTTAGAAGTTTGTGATCTGGGTTGAACAGAACGATCACCGTAATCTGCAGAATGCACTTGGAATTAATTGATAATTGCATAATGTGTTTTCTCTTATGGTCTTTATTGCTCTGTACTCTAGACTTAATTGTTTTTGATTCTTATTTGTTGATAAAGAACAATATTTCCGGGTTTTAAACTTTTTACTCAGGACATCAGTTAACCTGGCAATGATTGTTAATGTTCGTATACAGAGCACCGTTTGACAGTGTTAACAGGTAATCTACCAAATGTAGACTTTTTTCTGTTTGCTGCCTCAAACTTGAAATGATTGTATAGCGCCAAGCATGATACTGTGTCAAGCTGAGCCTAACCGACTGTGAGGGTTGTATTGTGCACAAGAGACAGATTCTGATAGTTGTTGAACTTTCAGTTAAGTTAGCCTGTCAGAATGTGGAGAAGCGATTTTTTTTAAAGCTGCCACCTTCTTAATTGGCTCTGTCCTATGTTTTAGTCTTTCATGAGAGATGGACAAAAGTCCCGGTTTTTGGCTGAAGCAGGTCTGAGTAGGCGAGTCTAGTTCTTGTAACACTCATCGGTAATGTACAAAAGGTCCATCGCTGATAAAGGCACCCTGGGTGAACCTGCTTGTGTCAAATCTACCCCTGGCTTTCCGTCATTCTTTCTGATCTTGCGTTTTTGGTGAGCTCTGCAAAGTCCTCTGATACATTCATGTAGGATTCTTAGGGCCATTCTGGGCACAGATCTGACACGAGATTTTCGTCAAACACAGTGTATATCCATCGAGGAGACAGTGGATATGTCACTTGCACCTGGTAGTTCCAAAGACCTCTAGAACTGAGTGGCTCACACATGGGCTGTTTCTTCCATTCTTTTAATGTCTTTTTATTTTTTATTTTTTAGATTTAAGTATTTTCGATTTCACTAAACTTGTGTAGTGACTACACCAAGAAGCAAAAAAATGACCTATCCGTTATAACTGCAGTAAGGCATATATGAGAACGCAGTTACAGCTGGAGGGAAAATACTTTGGTAACTCCAGGGTCCATATTACATAACAGGCGCGCCTGTTTGCACCATGGTACACCTTTAAACCGGTGCACTGGGTGCAAACCGGAACAGTGCATCCTTTTACAAGTAATGTGCTGCTCTCAGGGCAAACACGAACCTGCACTGCCCTGGGGGACAGCACGTTAGTGAAAACACTTCAGTCAGCCGATCCTTCTTCCTCTGTGAAGGTGGCATCTGCTTGCACTTCAAAGAGGTGGCAGTGATTCCCCCGAGGCGGGTGCAGTGAGTTATTTACTTTACTTTTTCCTCCTTGTAGGGGTAGCCCTCAGGGGTGCAGTATGTGCCACCTTTTTGAGGTACTTTGTGCACCTGTAGACAGCTTCTTTGCCTCTGCCCCTGTGCCCATAAAGGGGAGCAGGTGTAGAGGTAAGTGTTTCCGTCATTAGCATCGGGATACTCACCCATGCAAAAGAGGGAATACCTCTTGAAGACAGCTCTGGTGCTTTGTGTGCACCGACGCTATCTGTATTAGAGAAGAGGCCACATAAGCATCTGAGCATTATTCTGTAATACTTCAGTGCCCCAGGGGTGCAGAAAACTAGCGAACACGCCCGTTGTCCCCCATGGCACTGTTTGTAATACGTACCCTGATAATCCTGTCCGTCAAGCAAGACAGAGCTGAAGACGTTCTGTCTTCTAAAATTAAGTCTCCTGAAGAAGGCAGCAGCTTTAGAAAATGAAATCCTAAAACGGAATTTCTCTTGTTAATGTCTCCCCCAACTACACTATATTTCCAGTCTTGTTGCTCTACTCTTTTGTTCGGGGTATTTTCACCTGCTTCATTTAGTTTGTCTACTCACAAAGGTTTACTCTTGAATATGTGACTTATATGAAAACCAGTGGTAAAGCTTATTCAATTTTGTCATTTTTAACCACATTTTCAAGGTCAAATGAAGCCGGTTGTTGTCTGTTATTTTTGCAAGCCCACCCAGGCCTTGGGAGTTTTCTGCCTGAGTGGCAGCAGTACTCTTTTTGTCAGCTTTTGCTGTCATCCCAGCCCTTTAAGCGCTTTTGTTCGCCGTCTATATGTTGGTAGTGGCTGGGTTGGTTAAAAAAAACACCTCATGACTCATTTTTTCTTTAATGCAGGCTCCTGCTTCACTTTAGATTTTGTTTGTTAGTATGTTTTTATCTGGTTCCGAGGTGACGATGAGTCAAGGATAACTAATATGAAGCAAAACCGTGCTACCTTTGGAAATTCCACCCTAAAGTACTCGAAATTATGTTAAAAGCCAATCTTTGTCAGTGTCTCACCATTGAAACCCCGTTCTGTTTCCATTCGTAATGCCTTGTATGTAAAAGTTGCTAAAAATATATTTATTTCAGTTATTTTCCCCCTTAGTCGTTTTCTTGTTCTTTCTGCTGCATGTTCTTTATTTTTACATTTTTTATTTTGTGTGCCCTTTAATTCTTAGAATTACGCTGTAAATCCTTGGTGCATAGCTGGGACTTTATGAACTTTATAAACGTCAAAATTAGTTTACTCCAAATGCTGCGATTCCTTTTAAGTTGAGACCTAATATTAAATGGGTTATTATTTGGGGAACATAGCATATGATTTTTTTAGCATTGGCGTTTGAAACATAAGCATGTATGTGTGCTCATTATTTAAATCAAAGGCTTGGTAAAGCATTGGGTGTTCTAAAATTAAGAAATTATAATAAAAATTGGTATATGAGAATACGTGAAGCTATGAAACTGGTAGTGTTGCTACTGGGCCTATATTTGAATCGAATTAAAGTTTCTTAAATTTCGATGGTTGTAAATTTGTCAAGTTTACCAAATATGGTCTCTTGCAGAGAGCAGCTTGCGTTTTCGCGTAACATTAAAACTGTCTTAGCCATTTATGTGATTGCAGTTTAACTCACACGTATCAATCCGGTTTTTAAACTTACAAATACAAAATATCAACTCTACTTTCATTCTGAAATTAACAGTATCCAGAGCGGAAACGTAACTTTGTTCCTACTCTGTTATATAAGGAAACAGCGCCTCCTGCTGTACAGTCGAATTAAAACCGAGAGCACAGTTTAAATGGCCCAGAAAAATGGTGCTTTTATTGCAGTAACAAACTCTTCCCAAGTCCCACATGCTTCTTCGCTCAGATTGCAGTAACACGATGCTAAGTAGTGTAATAAGCAGCGTAGCAACCTTTATGTGGAATCTGTGTCTACGACAGAACTCTTGCTACCGGGCAGCATTTTTGCGCATTTTCAATTCTTTGCGGAGAATGGTATGAATGCATTTTATCAAAGAAAAAAGTGTTTTTTAGTGGTTGCTACAGAAAATGTACTGTTTTTACATCTGTAGTGGCCCAGATTCTTTGCATGTCGTTTTCTTCTGAAGATGTGTGCAGACGCTGTAAAATGCAAGCAAACACCTGCAGCAGCTGGATTTGGTGTCTTGTGACATGTCGGTCAAGTGTAACCTCTTCATAGAATGTATTTCAGATTACAATTTGCTTATCGAATCATGCGGACTTGACACCCGGCGTAACCCATAGAGTACTTTAAGTTTTTTTTTGGTTGACATGCTGTAAAATACATGTGGAAATACAGCATCACATCAAAGAAAAAGTAGAAGTCATCACGTTGGTTCACCATTAAACATTGAGTTGCTGCCTTTTGGTCTCTACTCCGCCACAGGTAAATCTAACAATTACGTCCTTGGTAGCTGCCCAACTTTTTTACCCTTAGTGGCTACTGGGACCTGGCTGCATGCAGCTTGGCCTTAGTTCTCTGGACCCTACTTGTATCCATTATACCCTACGTTTTTGACAACCAAACAGACCTGGCAGACAGGTATAGTGTGGACTGGCACAGGAGGAAAGTCTGAAGTAGAGAGTGGCAAAAGCGAATTGGATGTGGAGCTAGGCACATTTGCAGGCTGGTAGCACCATGACAGGAGGAGAATGACATTGTGTGGTAAATAACTGGGTCCAGACGTGGTGAGTAAACTGTGGATCTTTATTTGAAGACAGGGGAAACGGCGAGAGCGGACTCTTCCAAGCAGAAGACAGGATCTAACTGCTTTGGAACAGAATGCAGACTCAAGGGGAAACATAGAATGAGAATGTAATAACATTCTTAGTAGTGTGACAACTATTCTAAACCATGGCGTGTATTACACATCTTCTTCCTTTCCAAACAAAAAAAATTATACATCTGAAAAGAATAAAGAAGAGAAGAAAAAAAAACTTATCAGTAAAGAAAGCACATTAACATTTCTTAATATATAAAATCCTTGAGATACACAGGAGGATTGCGGCACCTGAGAGGAAGCCGTACTCTCCAAACCAGGTATGGTAGATTGGTTCGAACCTGCAGGAATGAGAGAATCACCTCCGCCCACAGTATTACCTGAAACACTCGGTTGAGTGTGAACTCCAGGATCCTGGGCCAACACATATCCACTATTGTTGGCAGCTCCATCATGTTTGTTCTGTACTAGCCGATCATTACATTTCTGATACATAGCCACCCTGCGAAAATTCCAACACTCACCATTATTCAAGATAACGCAGTGATTAAGAACTTTTTTCACCGTAAATGGCCCCTTGAATTTAGAGAGGCCTCTCCCTATTCTGCCTGTTTTGATCTTAACCTGATCGCCAATGCTGAAACGACATACTCTATTCATGGGTTCTTGTGGTGCCAATTTTACATCATGTGAGGTGACTAACAGTTTCATCCAAGAAGGAACCAATTTTGTTCCAGGGGACCTGCCCCTCATCAACTCAAAGGGGGACTTTCCATCCTTAACATGTGGAGTGGATCGATAAGCCCACAGCATTTCATCAACCAACTTTCGTACAATACAACCACTGGCCGAGGCCATTTGAATGATACCTTTAACCACTTTGTTGGACCTCTCACACAAACCATTTCCTTGTGGGTTGTATAGAGAAGTGCGATGATGAGATACTCCACAACTTTTTAAGAATGTTTGCATATCGTTGGAAACTAATTGTGTGCCATTATCTGTAATGAGAATCGAGGGTATTCCCTCATCTCTAAACAGTTTACCTAAAAATGTTATAGTGCTCTCAGTGGTAATGTCATTCGTAAATTCTACCACCAGCCATTTTGAAAAAACATCTACCACAACAATGCCAAACCTGTCAGACTCATGTAATTCGCCCATGGGACCGATAAAATCTAGGCAAACCGTGTGCCAGGGTAAGCCAGGATTGGCAATATGGGAATCATCAGATTTGCAACCTACTTTCAGTCTTTTTTCTCCTTGACTGCAAATAGAGCAATTTTCCACCCAATCTACCACTTGGGCATCTAAACCAGGCCACCAGAAATGATTTTTGATGCGTCGTTGAGTGAGACTTTGACCAAGATGTCCTTCATGTGCTAGGGTCAAGAGTTTACTCCTGATACCAAAAGGAGGGATAAACTTTTCACCCTTAACTAAAATGTTATCACTACACATGGACAACTCGTCTAGGATTTTTGAATAGGGACGTACAGACACCGGAAGACAACTCTCTTTTTGGACTAGATTTTAACAAATTGATTACTTCTTGTAAAGTGTGATCACTTTGCATCTCACGCTTCCAGTCATTAGCATCGAACACACCCTCACCCACAAAGACTGCATCGTCAATTGTGGCAACTGCAATGTCATCGTTATAATGCACAACCGCAGGATCAGAGACAGCGCTCCAATCAACAGACAGTCTGGAAAGGCAGTCGGCTTGAATATTTCTCCAACCCTGAATGTGTTCCACTTGATATTGAAAGCATTGAAGCTTGGCTGCTAGTTTGACAAGTCTCGCAGAGCCTTTGCCAGTACCACCAGGAGACAATACTTTTATCAGTGGCTTGTGATCCGTTCTAAGAAGAAATCTAGTGCCCCACAAGTATGTCCTAAAATATTCCACAGCCCAGGCTGCTGCAAGTGCCTCCCTTTCAATGACAGAATAGTTTTTCTCTGAATCAGTTAATGTCCTGCTGGCAAAAGCTACTGTCTTCTCACAACCTGAAACTATTTGGGATAACGTTGCTCCCAAGCCTGTTGAGCTAGCATCTACAGTTAAGATGGATTTGTGATTGACATCAAAAGGGGAGAGAACATTAGCCTCACAAATTTCTTTCTTAATTTGGTCAAAACATTCTTGATGCTGAGTGGACCACAGAAAACTTACACCTTTCTTGAGGAGTGAACGTAAACAAACAGTTTTATCCGAAAAGTTTTTACAAACTTTGAATAGTATTCTATGAGACCCATGAATGAGCGAAGTTGATCTTTATCAACTGGAGAAGGGGCTGAGCTTATAGCACTGCACAAGTTCTCTTTTGGTTGAACTCCAGAGGCGCTAATGGTGTAGCCCAAATAATCAATTTGATCAACTAAAAATTTACACTTATCTTTGCGGAGTGTGAGACCTGATTTGTTCAGTTTATCTAAAACAATTTTAAGAATGGCGTTGTGTTCCTCAACGGACTGACCATAAACTAATATATCATCCTGGAAATATATAGTGTTATCCACCCCTTTGAAGATGTCAGAGACCATGCGTTGGAAAACGCTGGCAGCAGAAATAAGTCCAAAGGGTAACCGTGTGAATTGAAAGGTGCCCTCTGGAGTTATGAAAGCCGTGAGATGTTTGGAGTCACTATATAGTCTAATCTGGTGGTAAGCGCATTTAAGATCAAGTTTAGAGAAAACCTTGGCACCCTTGAGTGTGGAGACTAGTTCTGTGATGTTTGGGAGTGGAAATGTATCAGCAATAACACACTGGTTCAAGGAGCGCAAGTCAACACAGAATCTCAATTTTCCATCCGCCTTTTTAGTAATAACGACCGGAGAAATCCAAGGGGAAGCTTCTACCGGCTCTATGACACCTGAACCAAGCATTTCTTTGATGAGGTTTTTAACTTCGCCCTTAACCATGATGGGAACGCGCCTAACTTTATGTTGGACGGGTACTGAGTTTTCCTTAAGTAAGATTCGATGAGCATAGCCCTTAAGTTGTCCGAGTTCTTCTCTAAACACCGCATGAGCCTCTTCAAGAATGCTGTCCAGACCCTCCTCCTCAACAACCATGACTTGCATGGGCGCCCTCGGATTAACTATGATGTGTAAATCGTATTGGTGTACCCACCCTAAGATTGCCGGACCATGGTCAGATACATATACCTTACCCTGAATGTGCCTGTGGGAAAAGGAAATATGAGCCTCAAAATACCCAAGGATGTCAATTGATTCACCCTGATACCCACCAGGAGAAATGTCTTTGGGAAGAAGTGTTTTTTTATCCCACTTATCTTTAAAGAGACACTTGGGAATGATTGTAAACTTTGAGCCAGTATCGACCATGAGAGACACATCACGACCATCGATAGAGAAAATAGCTTTGGGTCTATTTTTCCTCTTGTCATCATCAATTTGGGAATCCTTGGACTCAATGACTAAAATTTTATCACCATCGAATTCTGGATCGTTCTCAACAACATGTACAGTAGAAACACTGGGATTAAACCTACTCCTACATACACGAGCATAGTGACCAATGCGACCGCACTTAAGACATTCCTGCTTGGAAGCAAAACAAAATTTAGAGTCAGAAGCATGTGCATTACTGCCACACCTGCTACATGTTCTATTGTTGGAAAGTTTGTGCACAACTGCAGTGGGCTTGGAGTTGTAGGGTCTTTTTACAAACTTTGCCTTATTCTTGATGGCCGCAATGTTACTATGTTCATCGTCATCATGACGTGTGCCGCGATGATCTTGTGGTGAGATTTCATTGACCTCTGAATTGAGATTCCTTTTCTCCAATTCTTTCATGCATCCTTCGGATTGCTCGACCACTTTGGCTAAGTCAATGGCAGTTTTAAGATTGGGGTTTTTTGCCGCCCACAACCGCTCCTGGATTTTTTTATTGTTGCACTGTACGATGAGTTGATCTCTAATCAGCTCATCTGTCATCGCTCCAAAGTTACACTTTATAGACATCTGTCTTAATCTTGAGACAAAGTCATCAATAGACTCACCTGTCTTTTGATGTTGCGTATAGAATTTGTACCTGTTCATAACTAAGTTTTCCTCTTTGGAATACCTGACTTCTAGTCTGCACACAGCTTCTTTGAATTCATCAGGGATGGGTTGGCCACTGGCTTGGAGAGCTTGTGGGAGAAAACGGAAAACACGTTGTCCCTCTTTGCCTAGTGTGCTCAAAAGAAGAGCTTTCTTTCTTTTTGCTGAAAAATCTTGCCCTTCTAGTACGTCTAGATAGTTCTCAAACATGAGGATCCAGTCCTCCCACGCTAGGTTGACCAGGCTGTGCTAGGAATATGGGAGGTAAAACGGCTGAAAACTGAGATGGATCCATAGTATAATACAGTAATATGGAGTGTGAATAACTCAGTATAAGCAAGTGTGTAGGACTAGAAGGTGGAAAGAAAAAGAGTAGAAAACAGCGTGTGAGTAGCTTTAAAGTAATCAAAATCACACGACGATATACTGAAAGCGTGTATATCGCTGTAGAAAACTTAGTCAAAAGGGATATACCACTAGCGTGTATATCGCTGCAGGTAACGTATACAACACTCAGTTAATTGAAATACCTTAATGCTGATGGGCATGCTGCCAAGTGAATGTACCAGTTTGCCATGAGAAGCGTGGATGTGATCCTGTGTAAAGGAAACACGTTGTTGTGAGATTGAAGGCTTTGCTTGACTCAGAACAGCCTTTTTATTGCGCGCTGGTAACCAGGACAACCCTGAAGTAAACGCCGTGCCTCTTGGAGCGTGCTCTCGCTGCGGGGAAAAAAAAGAGCTTCTGTGACGTTGCACGACGCTGGTAACCAGAGCAACACAGACGCTGGTTACGTGCCTTTAAGTACGCGCTGCCGCTGGCGCAAGCGTAGATTCTAAGACGTCATCACAACAAGGATGACTGAGAAGAGGGAGGATCTCTCCGCTGGGAGACAACGGGAAAGAGTCTGTGAGCCGCTGCTGACACGCAGATGCCTGGCGCCGTCACTCCGGGTTGCCTCGACTGACCTCCCCTCTCGCAGACACGCCGATGACAAGTCTTTTCGCTCTAGGTTGCGCCTGACCTCCCCTCTCGCAGGCACACCGCAGTAAAGTCCAGTCACTGTGAGGCGCCTCACGAACCAACCACCGTGATGACACAATCTCCACGACTGCACTTACAGCCTGCTTCTCAAACGCATGCTAGGTGCTGGGAAGATATTTATTACTCACTGTGCTGTCCGCTCTCGCCTTGCTCCGTTTTCACCCTGCTTTGTTTCCGCTCTGCTCCTTTTGAAGTCGGATGGAAGGGGATGATGTGCACGCTGGGTTCCTTGAATCCTGGATCGTCGCCAAAATGTGGTAAATAACTGGGTCCAGACGTGGTGAGTAAACTGTGGATCTTTATTTGAAGACAGGGGAAACGGCGAGAGCGGACTCTTCCAAGCAGAAGACAGGATCTAACTGCTTTGGAACAGAACGCAGACTCAAGGGGAAACATAGAATGAGAATGTAATAACATTCTTAGTAGTGTGACAACTATTCTAAACCATGGCGTGTATTACACATTGCTTGGAGGCAGCGTGTGAAATGAAGGTTATCCTTTGTGTGTAGGTAAAGTGCTCAGACTGCAGAAGGGTATGGGAAATACGAACACTGATTAGAAGAGTTTGGGAGCTATGGGCCAGTCTGGGTAATGGCTTTGAACACAGTGATAGGCAAGGAGGATATCTTTATGGCACAGGTTTAGAAGTGAAGTGGAAAGAAACACTGAGCAGTTGGTAGGTCTGACTACTGGTCAAGCTGACAAGGAAATAGTGCTGTAAAAGACGAAGAAGCTAGTTTAGAGGGCAGCAAAAACATAATAGTAAGGATAAGACCAAATATAGATGGTGCTTCTAGGACTTGATGACACCAGCTAGTTGGAGGTGGTTCTTCGTCTGTACATGAGATCCTACTACTTCACTGAGGAGTCAGATCATTTGCTGAACAGCTAGTCCAAGCTTGCCCCGATTCCTTTCAACTGATACCATATCCGTGGTAGTAGAACCGCAATTTGAATGTGTGGTGATGCCACCTGTCCCTATCCGTTTCACAGCTTTTTGCCACAGTGAACATCGGAGTGTGACTTTTGGGGGAGGGGTTGGATCAAAAAAAAGGGGGGAGGCACAATGCAGCCTCCTGCCAAAGTGTTTTATAGAACACATCTGATGCATCACTCCGCTTAAACCTGTTGGGAGTGAAAATGGCCACAATTAGTTCCAAGGTTGTGATGGGACAGAACGCAAACACCAGAACACTCTTCTGTTCAGACATAGAGGCACTTATCACAACTGTGGTGGCTGGCACTGTGTGAACTGACATTTCCAAGGGTCTACTGCGCATGGTTTCCTATGTCTCGGAAGTGCTGAATCAAAGAGCTGACTGCATCCCATGACTTTGAACTGAATCAATCACTTTCTCTACGACATGGTTACTTAATGGTATGGTTCAGTGCTGAATTGGCTGAAACGTTTCTTCTTTGTCTTTCCCCCCATTATTCCAAGATTCCTCCATAAAATCTAGTGGCTCTAGAGCATCTAACATCTAAATTGCTAACCTCTGCAGCAGCCATCCATCTTTCCCTGAGGCTTGCCCTTTTAACATGAGCAGGAGAGTATCCCCCCATCTCTGAATTTGAGTGCCTGGTTCCCTTGCCTACCATTACGACTTCAGACACTGTATGTTCTGGTGGGTGCCAGGAAACGCATTACTAATTGCTAGTCAACCAAAAGTGGCCATGGTGGGAATAGGGCCCTACAGAAGAGCCTGGTGCCCTTAAGCATTTGAATGTTGCTTGACACTCTTGTTGCATCGGATCCCCTCTGTCAAATGGGTTTTGACCCTTGCTTCTTTCGACCCAACACACAAGCCTTTCAAACCAACAGGATTCTAGAACTCCATCACTTCTGCAGTCCTCATAGTGGGCTTCAAGACAGCTGCACCTCTGAAACCTACTTTGTTCAGTGGGTATTAGGTTTAACTTAGGGCACATGTATCTTAACTTTGTTCATTGTTGGCTGAATTTTACCTGAATATTAAGCTTTTGCTCGAAGTCCTCTTTTTTGCATTCAGTTTTACTCTGCTGAAAAGGTGCTACCTTCTTGCTTTGTTTTGCTAATGAATCCAGCAGAACTAAATGCCCTGGGCTCTTGTGCACGGCTGTGTGATAACTGCTGTGATACAGATGCTGTAATACCTGGATCAGTTGCTTCATCGATTACCTTCTACATCTCCCGTTGCCATTACCTGCTGGCGATGTTCTGTTAGTTGAACTCTGTCCTAGCAAACTTCTGCCCCACCGACTCAGAGCCAAGGATGTATTGGTGGCATTCTTTAGGCACACCCAGTTTGATCGTATTTGACATTTACTAATGGGCGTGTTTTTCTTTTATTTCTTTTTTGGTACTGTTGCACATGTATGTAGCGATGAGATGAATATACCTCGCAAATCTAGACATTGTGAGATGTTACAGAATAAATGTATTGTCCCCATTGAAGGTGCAAATTCTCACCTTTGCAGGGAGCAGAGCAAAAAGCCAGACCTATGGTTTCAAAATGTCAGTCTGTCTTTCACTGTGGACATAGCAGGAGTTTGAGTGGGAAGAGATCTCCTGCAGGCAGTTTCAGGTTGTTGACTACACCAGCTTTAGTGGAAGTGCCTTGTGCCCCCTTGCCCTTGCATGGCAGTAACTCTGGGCCATTCGTATGTGGCATAGTGTCAGATTGCCTCCAAACCGCCTGTTTGCTGCTGGGCCCTCGTCAGTAAACTAGTGAGGCCACAAGGGTGTAGGTTTTCTCTCATATGATTGTGGCCATTCTCCTGTGCTAAGGAGATTAAACCTCCTTGATCACAGGGGTGTTAAATGTGTACCTACAAGACTGATATGGCAGAAAAGGACACCCAAGTTACAGTGACCCCTTCTATAATATGGAAGTGCCGCAACGGTTGGTATAAAGATTGCGATTACCCTTTGCTCCCGCCGGACACCTGTGTAATAGACCCTAGATGTTCTCTACTAAAATATAGCAGCAAATTGACACTTTTTGATCTTTGTCGTTTATTAATATTGGTGCAAGTTGTATAACCCAAGACTCGCTCCCTAAACCATTGGTCTTCAAATTGTTGGACTGGCACTAATAGAAAAGTGCAAATGGATATTAACGGAGTGCAAGGCTTTAGGGTAGATGTTGAGATATTTATCAGTTTAAATATTGACGTTAAAAAATAACATGGCATATTTTTGCTCAAAAAAGGCTTGACATAAAAATACCTGACTGCTCTCGTATGAAGAAAGTCAATTTGAATTTGATCATTTAACAAGCTTCCAATCCTCTAATTGTAAATGTAAAATGTAAAAATAAAAATCCCTCACCTTCTTGTATCAAAAGCTATGCTGAGTGTTTTACGAACATGAAATGAGAAGTGAAAAATCGTGCACAAAATATTTTTTAAAAAGAAAGCCTTCCTAAAACCTTGTCTTTTAAAATCATTTCAAACTTTTGCTAGATGGGATTGTATTACATAATACATATTACACAATCTGGCACACTTTCCCAGTCTGCACCTGACATACTGAATTAATAGTGTGCCACAGACAAGGCACACTGGGCCAATTAGCTAAAAAGCCCCCTGATGAGCACAAGGAAAAAGGAGAATATACTTCAAGAAAGGAGTTGCCGCAGAAAGAGGTCATTGGCGAAAGGCGGAGAAAGGAAATTGAGGAAAGGCAGAGGAACGGTAGGTGCTGGAAAATCGATGTATGGCTTCGGATGTAATCGTGTGAGTGAATACTCGTCAACGTCTGACTGCGCTAGTCAGACTCTAAAGCGATGTCTCATACTCTTACTTTTAAATTAGTCGCGAGAGGGACCTGCAGTCCGCAACCTGCCACATCCACTTCAGAAACACCTGACAAGTTAGCAGTCAAGATAGATTCTTTCTCTTTTCGAAAAGAAGATAATCTCTTCTATCACTCACTAGATTGGTCTTCTGTTTGTAGCTCTTCATTGCTTGCTGAATACTTCTTACATCTCCAGTCACGGATACAGACAGACTACGTGCTCATTCTTGGAAAGCAGAGGCTACTTTTTAGAGGAATCTGTTCAGTCGTTTGAGCCACATTTAGTCAACGGTGTATCCATTCTTGTTGCTTTGTAAATCGGCCTCTTATTTGGGTTGATTTTAACATGATCTTGTTCTGTGCAGACTAATTCTTTATTGTGTTGAAGGAAGTTAAAATGAACACGTTGTCCTTTATAAAAGTAATGTGTTGTTTATAAAAACATAATGCCATGAAGAGACATTACAATTAGATAACTAAAAGTGTTAGGGTTATGTAGGCTTGAATTGTAGAACATCGACTAGTCTATGACTGAATGTTATTGAAAGGCTACGGTTTTTCCCTTTGCCACATGACACCACAAGATGGCAGTATTGTAACGCCTTCATGATAAGTGTGCACAGAACCTTTTATGAATCTGATGGTTAAAATGGCTTGTAACTTTATTTTTGCCGTGCTTATATGAATTGTTGCCACATTTGAGTGTTACTATGTATCATGCATTTATCCTCCAACGCCCAGTAAACGGTGACATTTTGATTTACTCATTTGTTAGAGATATAAGAATCTTTTTTTCGTGCTTAATCCATTTCTTTCCTTGTGCTACTTATGGGACTTTCAAGGCATTCTATGTTGCTTAACGTATCCAATGCATTTGCTTTCGCAAGCCCTTGAATGTGATCTTGTTTTGTAGTGCATATGATCGTTTGCTTCCCCAACATTCAGGGGTTTCTCAAAAAAAGCAGTGGCTGTGCATACTGCTTTAAGTAGACAAATGTTTCATTCGTGGAGAAGTGTGGCTCAATGGTTAGAGCGGCAGACCCTGATGCAGAGATCTGGCCCGGGACCAGGGTTCAATTCCCGCCTCGGCGGGTCTTGGGCTCAATTTCCTCGGACCTGATAATTCTCGCCTATTCTAATCATGGGTCCCACTCTGCAACTCTGGGCAATAGCTTGCTTAATCTCCACAACGGCCCCAACAGCGCTGGGATGCCTGGCTTCACCCTGGGGGTGCCCAGGAGTGGACATTTCACAGGGAAAAGCCAGGAAGGGTTCCACAGCGGTATGCGTACAGCGCCTGGACACCCCTTTGGGGGTATGGGTGCGCTTTACAAGTACAAATTTCATTTCATTACTAATCACTGTGCGGCTACATTCCACAGTTTCTTCAATGGTGAAACAATAAACCACAGACTAGTACGAGAAGGAAGGCACTCTTTTTGTTTGAGGGAAAGTTCCGTCTAGAATATTTAGCTCATTTCGTTCTGAATGCTGCACAGTCAGTTCTGGTGTCTTATTTTTTCTTCATATCAAAGGACAGCATTTTCTTGTTTCTGAGCCAGTCCCAAATTTGCTTTCGCTGGAAACACTCAAAACCGTTCCTTACTGGTGTTGCCCCAAATTTGCAAGGCCTAAAGAAACAATGCTAAATGTTTTTCCCCAGGTTGAACTCTCAATGTAAGAAATTATACTCTACATCTAAGGTGCAAATATTATCGCTCTTGTTTGCAGAGCCACCATGTGCAACTAAGATGATTTTCTTTTCGTAATTTGACTCCTAGGACATTTCTATACCGTCAGCCTGAGCGAAGGGTTTCCACACCGGTGAAGCATATGGTCCGATTATTGACTCCTTAGGGCTTTTTAGGTCTCGCCTGAGCCAGCGCTTAGCGCTGCTCTCGGCGAGAGTTTTAGTAAGCGGGTTTTGGAAGTGCAAACAGCAGTGGCTTTTGCTGGCGACCAGCTTGCGTTCACGGTAGCGTGCACGCACGCAACCGCCAGCTTTCAGCGCCCGTTCAGGCGCCATCTGTCTTTCCTCTCACTTGATTGCTTTCACGCCCCTCCCCCGCCGCGTCGCGCTGCTTTCACTTTCGCGCACAGCCAATGCTTGTTAAATGTAAGTTTCATTGCCCCCATCTTTTAGGTTCCCTTTTGCCACTACCAGCTCCCAGTCCTGAGAAAGAGCTACAAACGGATTGAACTATTTTATATAAAAATAATGTAAACCGCCACAACCCCGTCAAAACAAAACTGAAAATAATAGCTGAGCAGACTGGGCTGCTGTGCAGACTAAATAAAAGAAAGCAGCGTCATCCCTCATCAAAAGCAAATTGAAAATAATAGCTAAACAGACGGAGCTGCTGTGGAAAGTAGGCTTTTGTAACAACAAATCAAACAGCACGTTTGCCAAGCTGTCACATAAGGGAACAATCCAGACAATTCCGCTAGTCTGTGTTTTTCACAAGTGAGACACCAACAGCAGCATTCTTGCACCCAACCGCATGCGCTTGGCAACCATTAAGAATTGCAGTTAGAGAAACAGTCACCCCAATCTTAGTCTTGACGTATTTCTCACACTTTGATCTAATCGATCAGATATCGAATCTACGGACTTTGATCTCCACATTCAGGAGTGGTATAGGTGACTTATTCGGGAAAGTCTCGAGCGGTCTTTGACACTGCATGTGTTGTTTTTCCAGTTAAGTGAAAAACAAAGCAGTTTGGGGCACAATACAGCCAAGGGCTCGCAGCATTCATTATTGATGTGCTTGAGGCACAGATCATTAAGAAAGGTCGTCATGTGCCTGTGAAGGCATCCTGCCCCTTGCATGTTATTGTGGTGAAATAGCTGTAGCAGGGTCACTGAAACTGCAAGGTCCACTGGACGAGCGCTGAGATTTGAGGCAATCAGTGTGGCATTTAAACAATAGTGACTTAACATATGTACCATCTTTACTTTCAGGCTCTTGGGGATGAGTGTGATTCGTATTTCTCATGAGACCCTTGGGAGGGTCCACGCCTCATGGGTCGGAAAACGACAATTTTAATGTTGTGACACTGCAAAATAGCCACCCACTCCACTGCGGTTCAATAGAAACTTTATTCCAGCTTACGCGTTCCCCAAATTTTTAGGTCGAGCCTAGAGCAGCACAAGCACCTCCTCCGTGTAGCTCTGTAGCTGGAGAACTACCTGACTAGCTGGAAAATGAACAAGTCCGATCGCAGCAGTCTGCATCAGTCCACTCCCAAGCATAACTACTTACAAAATACTTCTATCCAGAAGGAATTAGAACATTTGGCATTGTGGTCATCAGACGTGGCAATCTCTGAGCTCCGCAAAACCTTGCACCTGGTGCATAAACCAGTAGTCAGCAGTCATACTTACTGTAGGGGAGGTGGTACTATACCTTTCTCCGGAAGGACTGGATTTGTGGCTTGGGAGACTATATAATGTGATCTGACAAGTGACTGCAGAATGTGTTACTATTACTGACCACACTGTGGTTAAAACGCACCGTGGTGCGAGGTGGAAGCAGGGAGTAATGTAAATATTTTAAGTGATGAAGTGAAGGAATAAAAGACTGTACCGGGGTGTGTTGAATTTAAGAACCTGGCCAGTGTTAGGTAATTGTTTAATTATTTTGGGTGTGGTTTAAGCTTGTGTTTTAATTAGAAGGCCTTGACGCTGCTTCCTTCGATATATGTGCACACTTGTTTTGTTCACACGTAATCCTGTGAACAAGCTACAAGGAGGTAGGAAAATTTGGCCGCTCTTGCAGTAGAAATCATGCTACTATTCTGTGCCGTCGTCGTTTCCTGTTGCATCCGAAAGTACTGCAAATTGCGTGCGTGCGACTCAGTCCTGGCCTTTTAGTCTACAGAAGTTTAAATCGTCGACTTCCACGTATCGGAATATATTTGCTATTGTCTTGAAAAAAAACCAGAAACAGGCCTGAGTTAAGTCTCTCTCACAGACTCACTCTCATTCTCTCTCACTGAATGACTCACTCTCTCATTCTCTCTCACTGAATGACTGTCTCTCTCACTGTCTCTCTCACTGTCTCTCTCACTGTCTCTCTCACTGTCTCTCTCACTGTCTCTCTCACTGTCTCTCTCACTGTCTCTCTCACTGTCTCTCTCACTGACTCTCTCACTGACTCACTGAATGACTCTCGCTCACTGATTGACTGACTCTCTCAATCTCTCTCTCACTGACTGACTCACTGACTCTCTCACTGACTGACTCTCACTCTCTCACTGACTGACTGACTGACTGACTCTCTCTCTCACTGACTGACTCTCTCACTGACTGACTGCCTGACTGACTCCCTCACTGACTGACTGACTCTCACTCTCTCTCTCTCACTGACTCACTCACTGACTGACTGACTCACTCTCTCTCTCACTGACTCACTCACTGACTCACTCACTGACTGACTCTCTCACTCTCTCACTGACTGACTGACTCTCTCACTGACTGACTCTCACTCTCACTGACTCTCACTCTCTCTCTCACTGACTGACTGACTCTCACTGACTGACTCTCAATATCTCTCACTGACTGACTCTCACTGACTGACTCTCACTGACTGACTCTCACTGACTGACTCTCACTGACTGACTCTCACTGACTGACTCTCACTGACTGACTCTCACTGACTGACTCTCACTGACTGACTCTCACTGACTGTCTCTCTCACTGACTGACTCACTGACTGACTCTCTCTCACTGACTGACTCTCAATCTCTCTCTCACTGACTGACTCTCAATCTCTCTCTCACTGACTGACTCTCTTACTAACCAACTGACTGACTCTCTCAATCTCTCTCACTGACTGACTCACTCTCTCACTGACTGACTGACTCTCTCTCTCACTCACTGGCTGACTGACTCTCTCTCTCTCACTGACTGACTCTCTCACTCTCTCTCACTGGCTGACTGACTCTCTCACTCTCTCTCACTGACTGACTCTCTCACTGACTGACTCTCTCACTCTCTCTCTCACTGACTGACTCTCACTCTGTCTCACTGACTGACTCTCTCACTGACTGACTCTCTCACTGACTGACTCTCTCACTGACTGACTCTCTCACTGACTGACTCTCTCACTGACTGACTCTCTCGCTGACTGACTCTCTCGCTGACTGACTCTCTCGCTGACTGACTCTCTCACTGACTGACTCTCTCACTGACTGACTCTCTCACTGACTGACTCTCTCACTGACTGACTCTCTCACTGACTGACTCTCTCACTGACTGACTCTCTCACTGACTCTCTCACTGACTCTCTCACTGACTCTCTCACTGACTCTCTCACTGACTCTCTCACTGACTCTCTCACTGACTCTCTCACTGACTCTCTCACTGACTCTCTCACTCACTGACTGACTCTCTCACTGACTGACTCTCTCACTGACTGACTCTCTCACTGACTGACTCTCTCACTGACTGACTCTCTCACTGACTGACTCTCTCACTGACTGACTCTCTCACTGACTGACTCTCTCACTGACTGTCTCTCTCACTGACTGTCTCTCTCACTGACTGTCTCTCTCACTGACTCTCTCTCACTGACTCTCTCTCTCTCACTGACTCTCTCTCTCTCACTGACTGACTCTCTCACTCTCTCACTGACTGACTCTCTCACTCTCTCACTGACTGACTCTCTCACTCTCTCTCACTGACTGACTCTCTCACTGGCTGACTGACTCTCTCTCTCACTGACTGACTCTCTCACTCTCTCTCACTGGCTGACTGACTCTCTCACTGACTCTCTCACTCTCTCACTGACTGACTGACTCTCTCACTGACTGACTCTCACTCTCACTGACTCTCACTCTCTCTCTCACTGACTGACTGACTCTCACTGACTGACTCTCAATATCTCTCACTGACTGACTCTCACTGACTGACTCTCACTGACTGACTCTCACTGACTGACTCTCACTGACTGACTCTCACTGACTGACTCTCACTGACTGACTCTCACTGACTGACTCTCACTGACTGACTCTCACTGACTGTCTCTCTCACTGACTGACTCTCTCACTGACTGACTCTCTCACTGACTGACTGACTCTCTCACTCACTGACTGACTCTCTCACTCTCTCTCACTGACTGACTCTCTCACTGGCTGACTGACTCTCTCACTCACTGACTGACTCTCTCACTCTCTCTCTCACTGACTGACTCTCTCACTCTCTCTCACTGACTGACTCTCTCACTGACTGACTCACTGACTCTGTCTCACTGACTGACTCTCTCACTGACTGACTCACTGACTCTGTCTCACTGACTGACTCTCTCACTGACTCTCTCTCTGACTGACACTCTCACTCTCTGACTGACTGACACTCTCACTCTCTCTCTCACTGACTCACTGACTCTCACTCTCTCTCTCTCACTGACTGACTCTCTCACTCTCTCACTGACTGACTCTCTCACTCTCTCACTGACTGACTCTCTCACTCTCTCTCACTGACTGACTCTCTCACTCTCTCTCACTGACTGACTCTCTCACTCTCTCTCACTGACTGACTGACTCTCTCACTGGCTGACTGACTCTCTCTCTCACTGACTGACTCTCTCACTCTCTCTCACTGGCTGACTGACTCTCTCACTGACTCTCTCACTCTCTCTCTCACTGACTGACTCTCACTCACTGACTGACTCTCTCACTCTGTCTCACTGACTGACTCTCTCACTCTGTCTCACTGACTGACTCTCTCACTGACTGACTCACTGACTCTGTCTCACTGACTGACTCTCTCACTGACTCTCTCTCTGACTGACACTCTCACTCTCTGACTGACTGACACTCTCACTCTCTCTCTCACTGACTCACTGACTCTCACTCTCTCAATCTCTCACTGACTGACTCTCTCAATCTCTCTCACTGACTGACTAATCTATCTCTCTCTCTCTCTCTCTCTCTCTCTCTCTCTCTCTCTCTCTCTCTCTCTCTCTCTCTCTCTCTCTCTCTCTCTCTCTCTCTCTCTCTCTCTCTCTCTCTCTCTCTCTCTCTCTTCACCCTCCTGTTATTTTTGCCCCCCCCCCCCATAACAACAAAAAAAACATAACAAGCAACCATTGGGACAGGCAGATAGAAGTTGCCAACATTGAAAGGAGAAAAAAAAATCAACACATTTATTGTTAATACTTTTTAATATGGTCGTTCAGTTGTACATAATGCTTTCTTGGCCATATATAAGGTAACAAAAATGCTTCTGACACTTCTTTATTATAACTTTTCAGCATGCTGCAAACTTCTGTACAGCACAGCTTTAAGACATAGGCAAAGTCAATATCTCTGTCTAAACACTTATAAGGTCCCAAAGGCGAGACCTATTGGCTATGCCAATGCTTGTTAGACTTTCAGTTCAGTTGTGAGAAGGTATTGGGTTTACATCAGGGTTCCAGTAATCAACTTGAGCGCAAGCCATGGGTGCTCTTCGCTACACGTGACGGAGTTGGTATGCGTCTACAACTTTAACCTCCCTCTGATAACCTTTCAGAACTCGCTCAGTGGTCTCTGCCACAATCCATTTACTTAGATTGAGATCTAATTATTGAATCAATGAGTTATAATCTTTTACTGCGTATGTCTTGTGTGTTTTTCCAAAGCATTCACTTGCGTAGGGATGTGTTGTAATAGGTTATTTAGATATTAACTTAGCATGTTTTATTTTTTTTAAACCAAAGAAACCTAAGAATAGATGTTTACTTTTTTAAGCCAGAACAAAGTGGGAGTGTCTAGATGACTGCCGCTGATTTTCATTAGTCAAGCCCAGTTCACAATCCTCTTGCTCCTCATTGCCTACTGTCCATGACTGGTCTTAGTCAGTCTGCACAAGATTTCTTCAAGCTGAACCGTTTGAATTCTGAGGAAGTTTTTGGCCCAAATGTAAACAACATGGCAGTTCATTTTTAGGTCGAGCCTAGTAGACCGTGCAAGCTGTCTGGTTGCGAAAGACCTATTGTGGACTTACCAAAAACATAAGAGGGCTTGCAGCCCACCATTGCTTAACATTGGTTCATTTTACTGTCGTTCTTATTTGCTTGCTTTTTGTTGGGTGGTTTTCCTTATTTTAGCCTGTCAATCTTGTGTTTTTACCTCCCTGGAGCATTGCCTCTTTACTATCTTTATGACTAGCCGGCCCTCGGGGAAACAAACTACTCTTTTTTTTTTGTTTTTTGTTTTTTTTGTTTAAGCAGTCCGTGAGAGAGGACATGTATTGTCCAGAGATCTCCCTCTTCTGCTTTTCTCCCCCTCCACATTGCTTTCTCTCCATGTGCCCCTCTATCCCACCTACACTCCTGTTGCTCTGTCTCGCCCATGTGCCTGCCCTGCCCCCCACATGTTGCTATTTCGCCTGTGTTCTCTCCCTTGTGTCTCCTGCCTCCCATGTTACTCTCCATTGCGTGCTGGTTTTCCCCTCTCCTGCCCACTCATCGTTATTTCCTGCCACACAATCTCCTCGGTTGTGCCCCCCTTGCAGTACTCTTATTATGTTTTTAAATTTTACCTTTTCGTCGAGGCGGAGGCCAGACAGTATATTGCTGCCATCCCTCATCTTCCTAAATAAAAGCCTTTATCTAGAATGAATTTAGTTTTTTTTTTCTTTTGACAGCCATCTCGGATTGGTACATTAAAAATATGGTGCCAGCATGTCGGGCATTAGTCATGATGCATATGCAGGTGTGTGTGTACTCCATAATGCAGGTGTCGTCCCCTTTTTTTATTCTTTTGATCATGCTGTACAGCATTGGCATGAACTGAAAGCATTGGCAGAGACAGTAGGTCTCACAGGTGACACCTGTTGGCTTTGCCAATGCTTGAATTTATAGCTTGGTTGCTGGGCATGACTGTCCCCATGGGTGTGCTTCGAGTCGGTATTTGGGTGTGGTAGGAGACTGGAGGTGCAGGGATGGGCTCTCTGCACCGGGCGCATACATAAGGAAACAATTGTTCAATATATGGTATTTTCGAGAAAATGTTGGTTTGTAGAATCGAGAGGAATTGTGAAGCATCACCAACATGGTTTTCATTTAAATGTAAGATAACTGTGTTCACTGAACAAAGTTGGGGTTCTGCTGGAGCTATAGAAATGTTTTATTATTGCCGTCAGTTTAAACAGTTAAATGTTTCCAAAAATTCCCAAATTGATGATCAGTGCAATCGATTAAATAAAAAGCCCAGTACGATTCAGTTAGTGGTATCATGCAAGCGCTCATTAAATAAGCAATTTAAATAGTCCGATCTGTGAATTGTATGATTTTGCAGACACTTTTTTTTTCTTCTTAGTTTATATGTGAATTCCCATGCCAATACTTCTGTGTGATCTGGAGACTTGTGATTTGGAAGTGCCTATGATTAGTGCAGCAGGTGCAGTAGTAGTGAGGCCTGGGTGTGAGCGGGCCACTACACTTAAATTATGAGACTTTTACTACGCACGCAGTACATAAGAGCCAATTTTCCTTGCTTCCACAAGCGTCTATGTCCCCTTCTCATGGGTTGTGAGACTACAATAGTATGAATGAAGGACAGTGCTTCCCTTTGGTAGCTGTGCATTCCGTGTCTATAGATCAACTTTGACTACTGGGTTCGTTGCCCAATATGTGTACAGGAGTGTGATTAAACAAAATAATCTTACTGAGGCAGGTGGATTCATGGTTTTGTCTGGTCACATTTCGTGCAGGGTTATGCTTTGTAATACACGTAAAAGACATTTTCAGAGCCAGTAGGTCTCAAAGGTGAGACCTATTGGCTTTGCCAACACTTGTTATGAATTAGTGTTGCAAGGAAATCATTCTAAAAGCATATGACGGCAACCGCTGTTGCCGTACCTTTTTCCCCCCTTTCAAGGCATGTAACAACAATAAATGTCACAGAATTTCTCACAATTAATGCACGAAGTATAGACCACGCAAGTCTTCAATGGTAAACAGGGATGCCTCTCGCTCTGTTTCTGACTGGAGCGGTCTCAAGGTCATGCATTAACTCGTAGAATTTCCAAACTATATGTGAAAATCTTAGATAACTCAAACGCTAATAAAAAAAAAAGCCCAGCTTTTTACGATAGAGGGTGGCGTGATTTATGTAAATTAAGCTCCCAATCTAAGGTGCACTTGATGAATGCTGTTTAATGCTTCGTTTTAGGACCTACAATGGGCATTTTAGCTGCAAAACTAGCAAAGAAGCGGAAAAATGCTTTGGCCTGCCTTGAATTAAATATTTTATTGTTTTGTAAACTAATGGTTTTACATATTCAGAGCAGTTGCTTTTGGTATGTTATATATATTTCAGCTTAACCCCACAGTTAAGTCGAGCTTTCCTTGTTTTTGAAGCAGAGAACTCTTTAGCTAACCATTAGCCTTTTTATTATTTTATTTTGGCTGTGTGAACATTTAATATGTTTTCTTTCTGGAATTATCATCATATCCGTTCTGTAAAACAGTAAGTGTTTTTTTTTTATCAAACCACTTGGGATAATCACTAACTGATGAACTTTTTTTTTTTTTGTTTCTTCCTGCTCTTTGGAACACGCTCACCTGATGATTGATTCTGCAACAGGTAACCTTAATTTTCTTATGACTCATGGAATTGTAAAAGTCAGAAGCAATGCAAATGTTTTAGATGTCGACTTCCTTTTGGGTGTGTTTTTAAATTGTACTAGAGGTTCTGATTGTAAGTTGGTCGATATATTCTGACTCCTGCGTAAACCCCAGTTTATGCACGGATGGGAATTCCAAGTTGGGTGGCATTTACTGTATCTGATAATTACTAAGTGCATTAAATATCTCACCCTTTGTTAAATTTTGCCATTGTATGGTATTTATTGTACAGTGTAGATTTTAGTGTAGTAAACACCAAAATATGCACGTTCATCTTCAAAAACTCATAGGTGCTATTAATAAATAGCGTACCCCAGTGTTTCGTTATTTATCAGGTGTGATAAATAGCACATTCATTTCAACATGCTCTGATTGAGGACCATAGCATCGTGTGCAGCGCTGGTTTGCATTACTACTTACATTTCTGAGCCCTGTCCAGTTTATCCCCTAGCTGCTTTGAGCCCTGTCTCAGCTGTCTGTGCCAATTCTCCTCTCTTCTCCCAGACCATCCAGCCGGCCGCCCCCTCTACCACACCTCCTCCCACATTATCTAAACAACCAATTACAAAGTCAAAACGTCTGATCTCTCTGTAAATACGTGCTTCTGAATTGACTGGTGAGGTTTAGTGTGTGCTTAGGTGAATATGAAAATTAGTTAATGGGTGAACGTATGGATGGTCCGGAAATGCATTTGGGGATGAAAGTGTGGACTCATTTATTGCTCTCATCCTTCCAGGCAGTCATTAGAGTTCGGGAACACATTTATGAGTATACTGGAGTGAATGAATGAGTATGTGCCTGATTGTGTATACAGGAGTGCTTGAGCAATGTAGCCAATTAGTATAGAAAGGAAGGTGTGAGCTTACATGAGTGAATCAGTGTAGCACTGAATGAATGAGTGCATGAAAGAATGCATGAGTAAACAGATGACTGTGTCCAGCAGCTAACAATGCTAACAATGTAGCACTTGGTACGGGAATGAATATGAGTGTACAGGATTAAATTAATGCAACAGTAAACGAGTGAGTACAGGTAAGAAATCATGAGTGAATGAGTGCAGTAGTGAATTAATGTGATTGAAAGTATAAATGTGCAGGGGTGAATAAGTGAATGAATAAGTGAGTGCATAAGTGCAGCAGTTGATGCATGCAACAGTGATTGGGCTAGTGAATGCTGTGAGCGCTGTTTGCTAGATTAGAGCTTTCTCTCCTTGGATGTTGCTGGTCTGTGGTACAGCAAACTCCACTTATGGTACCTTACCCCAGCCTTTCGGCAAAGAGATGCTGGGGAAGAAAACCGTAAGAGTTGTTTAGACACTGCAGTCCTTATTGTCTCAGTGCTGGCGTCTATGGCGCGACTCATGCTAGCCAGCATTTTGCATGGTTGACACGGATTGCTTGCTTGGTGCTGACATGCTATGGAGGGGAGTTAAAGCATTGTTTTCACCTTTAACTTCTGTACACTTATCATGGTGCCTACTCCACACAGTCTGTTTCTCCTTGGAAGAAATAAATACATTTTCGTGAAAAGGTGAAAGTGTTTCATGCTCCTGCAGGCCACCCTTGTAGCCTGAAAAGTGGCACTAAGGTATGCACCATTGTTGTGATGAAATTCATGTTCCTCACTAACTAAAGATAAATTACATAATATGAAGGATGCTAACCTTTACAGTTATTATCATTGAAGGAGGTTGCGTAGGCAAAGCAGCACAGCTAGATGAAATTCTTCAGAGACACCACCACCACCTCTATTGCCATCCACAACTCTGTAACCAGGCAATCTGGATCTGGTGGGGCACATGAGGTAGCCATAAGGAAACGGTCACCCTGCAATGAATTACAACAAAACTAAAAAAAACATAACTTTTTCATTCATGATGAAAATGCAAGTAATATTTATTGGGGGCTCTTTTGCCCCAGTTTTATTGGATCTCTCGGCTGCCTTTGACACAGATAATCATGAGATCTTGGTTAGCAGACTGTCAGAGTTCAGGGGGCAGCATTTCAATGGTGCCGCTCATATGTTAGCAATAGTTCTCCAGCCTTGGATCTTTTAGATATGCACATGCTTGAATACTTCCCAGTCGTCAGGCTGGGAGTTCCCGGTACATTAACATATCAGTATACAGTGTAAAATGTACAGCATGCAGTATATAATGCAAAATGGTCACAGGCTGAAACAAAATAGTACATTTATAAGCACATCCACCTCCTTTGAAAGAACCCAAACTTCAGCCAATGAGGCGGAAGTTTAAGCTTTCCTACTCCCTCTAGAGGTCACCATAGCTCAGATTTCTACCGCTCTTCGTGTGTGAGGGTCTGTCAGAGCTCTGCTCTAACCTTTCGGTGAACCTTAAATTGTTTCCATTTTGGTTTGCCCTGGAATTGAGCAAGCCCTATCTTAAGCACTACTGTACTGTGTTGTTTTTAATAAGGGAATATTGTTACAATTTCTGTACTAGGGGGATCATTTGGTCTGACAATTAAACGTCACCACGTCTGACCAAGAGAAGAGATTTTTTTTAAACCTGTTTCTCTTGTGGGAGCAAGAAAATGTACACTTTTCACCCACATTCTCTGTGTATTTATTGACTTTATCCTAAACATAAGTCAGCAGAATATAAGATTTGTAAGTCTTTCTCAACTAAGACTCTTAAGGACAGATAAAGGAGGCTGGCATTATTTCTTTTGAGTAAAGAGAACCTTCCTCCTTTCTAAAGGAGCTGACCCCTCTTCAGGGGAAGATTCCGTGAGAAGTGCTCATCCACGCACTTCCCTGAAGGCCGCACACAAAAGGAAACGTATACAATTTCTCCTAAGCATGACTTATTTGGAACAGCCCTTGCAGCCACCTCCTCTGCTGACAAACTAGAGTTTAAGCGCTACAAAGATTCACCTGTAGTGAAAAGGAAGTCATCTACAAAAGAAGTTTCATCGATGAGGAAACAGTTGACAACTTCAACTCTATCGTCTCCGGCAAATATACCGTCTATGTCGAGCAGTGGGTTGACGTTGAGCAGTGGGTTGACGTCTAGATTCTGTCGACTAAAATCCCCATACTGTCGACAATGAAGACCATACCGATGACAATACCGTTGACGATGTAGTCCCCATCGACTGCATCGAAAATCACTCCACCAATAAAAGCCATGGGAGGAAATGTTTTTTCACCTTTAAGTATGACTTATTTACCTCCAGTGCAATTATTGCAGTCAGGTCAAGAAGAAAAGACTAGTGATTATGCCTCGCTGACAACTTACATCCCAACACAAATGGATGTGAGATATGTCCCAGATTTTGGAACGGAAGCAATGGACGATGAGGAGTCCTACAGTGAAAATGTGTATCAACAGGTGTACAAGTCTGGGAGTACTCTAATTGATTTAAGGCAGAAACAGCCTAAATGTTATAGAGAACCAGATATCATCCAAGTGCCAATGGCCTTATCAACGTTGCAACAGATGATGGATACTTTTAATAAGTTACTGACGCAGCAACCAAGTAATAATGCTACCATGGGATTACCTACAACACCCACCCTCCTCACGCCTACTCCTTTACCATTTTCACCACCTAGGTGGCCGTCACCGCTACCACCACCTCCAACTCCAAGGGGATCAGTCCATGTGGGTGATGTTTATTCTGATAGTTCTGCATATTCTGATATTGAAGGAGAGCTACCCACCAGACGATGATGAAAGAGATGATAATGGATGAGAGTTCATTGTCCCAAGTGCAAATGACTGCCCAATTCCATAGGATGCTACAGATAATATCTCTAAATTTCATTCATTGATTGAAAGAGCGGCCAAGAAATTCAACTTACCAATGGCCTCTGTAGTTCAACCATGCTTTCTTTATGACTTTTAAGAATAACCTTGGAAAGAGTCAATACCCACTCTTGATTGTCTGGTCAGAAGGTCTGAAATTATTGAAGACATTTGCTACTGTTCCAGCTGTGATACCTCGTCTGGAGAAGAAAAACAAGGCCCCGGATTCAACGCCAGCCTGCCTCACTGGCCATACTAGACCGGTTTCAGTAATTGCTTCAGCAGCTCAGAAAAGATCCAAAACTCCAATAGCCCCATCATCTAGTCCACCAGACAAGGATAACAAAAGTATTGACAATCTGGGCTGGAGAATTTCTTCTGTGGCAGCAACCTCGATTAAGACAGCCAATGCCCTTGCGATTCCAGGTCGTAATGATTGCCAGATGTGGTATGACATTGCTCCATCACTGGAACTTATTTCGAAGGATAAGAGGGAAACACTGAGAGCTATTCTAAAGGAAGGAGAACTAACTTCTTCTTTCATTATTAACACAGCAGTGGATGCTTCAACTACAGGTTTTTGTCAGTTGTACTAAGAAGACCAGGCTGGCTAAAATGTACAGCCTTCTGTACTGAAGTCCAATCTAAAATCTTAGACATGGCTTTTTGATGGGCTAACTCTTCTTGGTAACCATGTTGATAGAGCTTTGCAAGGCCTTAAAACTGACACAGCAAGGGCGTTAAGACTGTTGCAGTATCGCAGATTTCGGACGTCTTTCTTTTCGTGGCTCACAAAGATTATAAAATTTCAGAGCAGGATTCAACCAGTATGGAGGTCAGAGACAGCCTTATTATCCTCAAAGACAGTCTGGATGCGATCAAGGATACTCCTTCAATCGAAACCAAAGGCAGACTTATGGGAGGATTTCAGGAAGGGAGGCTCCTCACAAGCATGAACCAATGCCAATCAGAAAAGAGTTTGACTCCCAGTTCGTACCCCCTTTTCTGTCTGGTCCTCAGAAGTTTGGGGGTAAAATGTCCCTTTTTGCTCCTGCATGGAAGAACATAACATCAGACAAATGGGTGATACAAATTGTCCAGTCAGGCCATACCTTAAAGTTCATTCAGAGACACCAGTTTGTCGACCAAGAAAAGAACACCATCTTCATCTGAAGGAACTGTAAATTGAAATTCTTGTGCTTCTCTTTAAAGGAGCCATAGAAATTATCCCCAAGTCGCAAAGGAATTAAGGTTTTTATTTCAGGTTCTTCCTAATCAAAAAGAAGACAATTCTGGATCTGAGAGAGCTGAACAAGTTTCTATAGAAACAGTCATTTTGAATGCTTACTCTGTAAAAGTTGTCCTGATGATGATGCAGGAAGGGGATTTTTATTACCTCCCTGGACGTTCGGAAAGCATAGTTCCACATACCCATTCATCGAAAACACAGAAGGTACCTTTGATTCTCAGCGTGTCCGCACTCCCAATTCAAGGCGCTCCCTTTTGGACTCAAATCAGCCCCAAGAATATTCACCAAATGTTTTGTTCCAGTTGCTGCTTTTCTCTGGAGAGAAGGTCACCAGGTGTTCCTATACCTGCACGGCTGGCTAGTCAAAGTGCCACCCAGGGAAAGAGCAAAAGCTTCCACGAATGCTTGCATCAATCTCATCCGAAGATTAGGTCTCACTTTGAGCAGGGAGAAATCATCGTTGGAACCCCAGACAAAGATCCAATTTCTGGGAGCAATACTCAACACTCAGTTGGGAAAAGCTTTTCCATCGGGAGAAAGGGTGAGAAAGTTACAGACAATGGCAGACTATTGCTAGAAAACAATCAATCATAGTGAGGCAATACAAGTCCCTGTTAAGCCTAATAGCATCATGTATAGGCCTCATTCTGTTTTGCAGGCCTAGAGCTGGAATTGCAGTGGAAGCAGGACAAAGTGACACTCTGAACTAATCCTAAATTAATTCTCCAAGTGCCTACTGACTTCCTTCTAAACGTCTGTTATTCTTAGATCCTTCTTTCCCAATCCATCTTCAACAGCAGAAAGATCACTCTCTAGACTTGCGTAGATGTCTCAAATTCTATATAGACAAAACAAAGGACATACTCACTTCAGACCAGCTATTTGTATAATTTGATCATCCATGAAAAGGGAAACCCCTGTCCAAACTGGGGATAGTTTGTTTGCTCTCAGCCTGTTTTGCTTTGTCATGCCAAAGCCAAGCGTCCTCTTCAGGAAAGAGTGAGGACACATTTCACCAGGGGTATGGCTTCAACTGCAGCACTCTATGCTGTGCTGCATTTGAAAGCCATCTGCTGTGCAGCCACCTGGAAGAGCATGCATATGTTCACGAAGCATTACTGCCTAGACGTGGAAGCAAAAGCTGATGAAGCAGTTGGACAGGCAGTCCTGAGAATCCTGTTTCATTAAAGATCAGCCTGCTTCCAGCTTTGCTGTATTTCATAATGTATACTGCTTGCTATTCTGATTCAAGCATGTGAGTATAAAAAAGGTCCAATGTTGGAGAAGCAATTAGTTACTTACCTATGTAGGAAAGTGGGTTTCTGTTGCAGTAACCCCCCTACTTTTTGCCAGACTACTGATGTACTTTCACTTGATGTGCCCTGGGTCCCTGCCAATCAAGTTCCCTGGGCCTGTGTTCTTTCCCCAAAACTAACCCAATTGGTATCTCTGGCCACAGGTCAGCCCCTGGTAAATGGTACCACAGGTACCCAGGGCACTGTGACCAGGGAAGACCTCGAAGGGCTGCAGCACTTATTGTGCCACCCTTAGAAGAGGCCCTGTACCTTTACACACACACACTGCCTTTGCAGGCTGCGTGTTTTGGTGCAGAACAAAGTGAAGAGTCGACATGGCACACATCCCTGTGTGCCATGCCTACAACCCACTGCCCTGGCATAGATCAGTCACCCCTCTAGCTGGGTGCCCTATGCCAGTGGTGAGGGTACAGGTGCATGAGCCCTGTACCCTTACAGTGTCTAAGTCCATTCTTAGACATTGTAAGTGCAGTGCTGCCATTGAGTATATGGTGCTGGGAGTTATTACGAACTCCACAGCACCATAATGGCTACACTGAAAACTGAGAAGTTTGGTATCAAACTTCTCAGCACATTAAACTCACACTGATGCGAGTGTGATTTAATGAAAAATGCACACAGAGGGCATCTTGGAGATGCCCCCTGAAAAACGGCCAGCCTCTGGTGGGTTCCCTGACTGGTACACACCAGCCTGCCACCACGAGACATGTTTCTGGCCCCCTAGGGTGGGAGCCTTCGCTCCCTGAGCCCAGAAACAAAGCCTTTCCTGGGCAGAGGTGTTCACACCTCCCCCAGGCCAGGAAGAGCCCTCTGTGGCAGGGGAGCTTCAAAGGCCTTGGCAGTCTTTGTAATGCGACCCCCAGCCTCTCCTGCTATCAGGAGCAGGCCCCCTTCCTGTCTCCCCTCCTTTTCAGCGGGAAGACGGGCGGGGAAAAACTAGCCAGCCCAGAAGGTGTGCCCACCTCTGCCAACTCCACCCCTCAGTTGGGGGAGGCGAGGGGAAGCCTACTCTTCAGTGCCCGCCATCTTGCAGATGGCAGGCACTCCCAAATCAGGATTAGGGATTGTGCTTACTCCCCCCACGTGGGGTGAGCACACCAAGGGTGTAGTCACTCTAAGGTCAGTAGCCCATTGGCTACTAACCTCGAGACCCCTAAAACGCCCCCCTAAATACAGTATTTAGGGGGCAGCCCTGAACCAAAAATACAGATTCCCGCAACCTAAGAAGAAAAAGGACGAAAGAAGACGCCCAGCAGAGGAGATTGCAGAGAACAACTGACTTGGCCCCAGCCCTACCGGCCCATCTGCAGTTTCCAGAGATCTTGCACCAAAAATAGTCTTGTCCTGCAGCCAGCGACCCCCAGAACCCCTGGGAGGACTGACTGCCTTCAACAAAGACCGTCTCTCCTGTGAACAGCAGCTCTGTTCAGAAGAAACACCAAAGAAAGACGCCGAACCTGCTGAGGAAAAAGAAACCCGACGCCTGGAACCACCACTGCACCCCTCGCCTACGGCCCGAGTTTGAGTGGCCCACCGGTCCCAGCGAGGTCCCCCAGAGCTCCAGAGTCCGAGTCCACCTGGTTGACCCCTCCAGGACCCCACAACGTCTCCTGCAGCCTCTGCACGGAGACACCCCCTCCCCTCCAACCGCGAGTGTCCCGGTAAGATGAAATCCGACCTCAAAAGACACCCCTGCATCCGGCCGCCCTGCGCCCTGGAGAAAAGAACCAGAGGTGCACCTACGTCCCAGAGCCCTCCAACTTACCTGCAAAGCTGTTGGTTCCTCCCGGAAGTCTTCCTGGTCCGAGCCTGCAGCTGAAAACCAAAACCAAAAATGCCAATTGAAAACAGGGCACCCGACGCCAAAACAGCACCCTGCACCCAGCTGCCCATGCGCCGCTGCGGATGCACTTTTTGTGCTAAACAGGATCCCCTTTTGCCCTGAGCCTAACACCAGGAGCTTGGCTCCCACAACCTTGTGGCCTGCTCGTCAGCAGCCACCAACCGGAGGCCCCTATCCCCCATTGGATAACATTGGGCCTCAGCACCCGGCTGCCCTAGTGCTGCTGAGGGTGTAACAAGAGTGCATCCTTGACCCTGGGGGACCCCTGAGTCTACCCCCAGAACCTCAACTCCCACTACCGAATACTTACCTTAAAACCGAAAACACTATTTTCCTCCATAGGATAACATTGACTGTTTTTCTTGGAAAAGTTTCTAAGTGTGGAGTTTGAAAACCTAAAGAAATTCTTTAAAATTGTACTGTTTAACAAAAACGATTTTACTCACCTGTTTACAGGAAATGTCCCAGAGTAGTATCCAGGTATACTACTCTGTGTAAAATACTTTCCACTCCTGCATGAGAGTTATCTCCATGGGGCTTAAGTTCAATGGAGATTAGGCCAAGGTTCTCTGTTACTGCAGAGGAAAGATATCACGGCCTCTGCCCGCCCATTTTTGGCCGTTGCCAGGGTAGGCTTCTCCCATCTCCTCTCAGGCAGTAAGGAAACTGTGGTTTCAATTCAGTTCTGATCTTTCATTAACATCACAGGTCAACAAACGTTCCTCTACATATTTCGAGAAAATTCTTCCTTTGCTACCAGTATGCTTGTGGCTATTGGTGGTTCAAGCAATGATCCTAAGTAGATTGGCCTATGGAAACTTCGTACTTTAAGGTTCTCTTGATTATCCGCTTAAGTTGGATGTACATGATCCAAACCACTGCAGCTCGTCTGGCATTGGCCCAATCTCATCTTTCCTCAGCAACTGAAACCTTGAACAAATTGCACTGGTTTCCTGTGCCTAAAAGGATTATTTTTAAATATGTACGCATGGTACACAAGACTTTTTATGGAGAGGGGTCTTCATTCTTCGAAACAAACTTGTTCACTATAACCCCGTACGCAGCCTGCGCTCTTCAGATACTTACCTTCTTGAGTAAGAAGTCATACGCACACTTGCAGGAGGCAAATCTTTCTAGGTTCGAGCATCCTGCCTTTGGAACAATCATCCATTCTCCCTCCGTTATACCACAGAACTGTTGAAGTTGAGGAAATTATTGAAAACCTGGGTTTCTACTAATTCATTTTAAGCATAGTATTGGACCAATAGACTTTCGGTGGATACTCGACACCAGAACACCTTCTTAGGCAGCAGTTGCGCTCTGTTAATGGGAAAATAAAAAAGTAATAATCTGTCTTCTTTCACTTAATTTTAGTCTGCGCTTGTAAATCATTAGTGGCACTGTAAAGACTGTTAGACCCTCTGCTTCTCTATGTAAAGTAAAAAAGAAAGAGATAGGGGGAAAAACGGTTTTTGTGGACTGCAACTGCAGTGGCCGTCTTGTCATTGTACGTCTTCATTGTATAGATTCAGCATAAAGTTAAATAAACCACTTAATTATGCTTAAAATTTATCAGCCTTGACGTTAACTGGATCCGATATTGGAAATTTCAGATTCTCAGATGAAGAAGATGCAAGGTTTGGGAAGTTGCTAGGAGTAGGATGTTTATATGCAGGACTGAGCACATCACACTGGGCACTGAATCGTGGCAGCCCCACTGTTGCACTGGCAAGGTATCTAGTCAGACTTTGCAGCTAGATAAGTATGCTCAGAATTTTTTTGCAGCTTCTCTAGCCGTGGCTAGATCACTACTATTACAATGTTGTTGCCCAATCACAGTGCAGACTTGTAAGATGTGGGTAGTGAAGCTACAAAGATCAGGACTGTTTGAAGAAGCCTATGCCAGGAGGATGGGCAGTTTGAAAAAATATCTCCCTGTGTGTGCACAGCTGGAGAGTACGACCAGGCATGTAGCAACATGGTAGCAGGTGGGTCCCATGGGTGTCCTCACTTGATCGATTGCTGCTGATTAGAATCTCTAAGCAGCATGGAGGGGCCTATTAGATTGATGATTATCTAGCACGCTAGCACTTTCGAAATCATATAGTGTACAATATTTTTCCCAGCTTTGGCCGTTGTGCATTGTTTTTTTTTTTTTAAAGTACTGCAGCACTTTAGTAACAAAGGAAAGGAAGAAGGGGTATTTGAGGTCTTGTGATATGCATTTTTGCTGGTCATGCGCCTATAAGAGAAAGGAAGATTGCTATTCGTTCTTTGCTTTTTTTGCACATTTTTCCTTTACACTATGTATCAGGAATCCACACTTGCACTTTAACGTAGTGGAATGACTGTTTGTCCATTCTTCTGTTAGTACTAGGGTATGCTAATTTGATTTATTGTGATCTAACGCAATGGTGGTCTTTTGCACATGTTTTTCTCCTACATTTTCTAACCGGAATCAACACTTGCGCAATGTTTGTATGCACCTATTCTTTTTGTTAGCACTATGGCAGGGCAATAGGACTCGATGGGATCCAATGTAATTTTGTCAAAATATTAGAAATAAGGTATATGGTAATTCAGGCCACAAAGAAATGTATATGTCGGATCGTTAAAATGCTTTCTGCTACAAGTAGACTATGTGGTTTGGAAAAGTATTTTCTTTCTTATGTTTTATTCTATATGATGGCCATCTGCTCAATAAAATATCTAAAAAACAAAAATGTTATGAAGGAGCTGTCTGTCTCTTATCTGCCTGTATGAGGTGTGGGAGTGTACCACATACATCCTTAATTAGACTTCGGAAATTTCAGAGTAATTTGAAGAACCTCTTCTTTCGTCACAGTTGCTCTAAGGCAGATTTATACCGATGTGCTGCGCTTTGCAAAGATCTTTAATAAATTAATAGATTTTGGTTGTGCAAATTGTGGTCTCTGTAGGGCATGGGATATTTTATGAGCAGCAACCACATCATTGTATGGATATCTACAGTGCTGGAAAACTGACTGTCTTATTCCTTGATATCACATATCAGTGTGTCCATCACTTATAAAAGCGAGACCATATGGAGCTGGGCTGATCAGGTGACAAATAAGAAGGCAGGTTGTAAATCCTTTAGAGTAAGAAATAACAGTAGGTTACTCAGTAGAAAAACACTGGTGCATGTATTAGAAGCTTTTTTTTTAAGTGGGTGTTAAATCTTCTTGGCTTGTCATACATATGGCACAATACTTTCTTGATATTTTGTGATACTGCACCATTAGCCAGACCCACACGAAATACATAACAAGCACATGCACACCTAGGCACTTTCATGAGAGGTTGAAAACCAATCTTTTCTGCTGTTCTCAATAAAGGTATTGTTATGGAATTAGACCTGTGATAACGTAGGCCAGGTTTCTCACACACTAATCATCGAGAATCCAGTTTCCATAACACAATATACCATTTTAGGAATCTACAGTCAGTTGTATTTTTCACCTTCTTGATAATTACTTAAATAAGCTCCTCCCTCCTAGTCTACAATAGCATTCCGCCCTGAAGAATTTTGATTGAATAATACTGTCAGTTTGGGAGTGTGGATTTATATAAACATTTTGTAGTATTTTGTTAAGAAACAACCACTACCACGGAACTACTGCATTTCGTATATGCTTATGGCTACCTTCATCTATCCCTAAATAGTATGACTGTTAAGTATGTATTTCTGGTTTCAGTGGTGGTAGGTCGTCCATATGAGAGTGTTTCTCAGTCTGCTGTCTGTAGCGGGATACTTCCAGAGGACACAGTGGCTGATATGGTAGAAATTGATTTCGTGTGTTTGCAGTGTCTTTGGTCACCTATTATAGCCTGCCTGTCATCTTCCCTTTTCCTTGTAACTTAGCTTTATGTCAATCAATCAATCAGGTTACTTGTAAAGCACGACTACTCACCCGTAAGGGTCCCAAGGCGCTGGGGGGCGAACAGCTTGTAACTTAACTTTATGTAAAACTGCCTCTTTTCTGCTGAATCGATAACTGTTTGTTGTTCCTCAATTTCCAATGCAATTTTCTCCCTCAGATTGGGATCACCTCTTGCACTTTAGGAATATCTGTCTCTCAGTCCACAAGTTTATGAATGAGCTCATGCTCTAGGAGGCACCTTTTCCTTACACCGTCTTCATATCTCCATCAGCCTCCCTCGTGACTTTCTGTACTCCTAAAGCACATTTCCAAACAATTCCTGATTTTCATTCTCCTCAAACAAGAACACCGCGATCTTTCTTCTTTTCATTTGTACTAGGGAATCCCTCAAGTAGTTCTTGTTACACCTCCAATTCCCTTTAGTCCCCTACAAAGATCCTTTGTGCTAAACTGTCATGTTGGCTGACCTTTGAGTGGGAATCATTTAGATTGCTGCTGTTCTCTTCAAAGTCCCTGAACAGCCCGGTGCATAATCAATTATGCCACAGAAATTAGGCAGATTATATTGGAAAAATTCACCAAAGAATTAGGAGGCATATTTCTTATAGAATCTTCATTACTTTTCAGCACCCCCTTTTTGCTTGCCTGTTCATCCCGACTTCCTCCACTTTTGGCCCTGAACCAGATTTCCGTCACTGCCCTAAATCATGCTACTTTCATAAACTGCCTATTCACTGCAATCCGCATAGCTAAAAAAAAAAAACAGCATGTCCCTACTTTGCACAGCACAACGCTGGCAACATAGCTTCCATCGAACAAGCCTTTAAAAAAAAAAAAGGAATATACCTTTATCTACTTCCCTCTTGTCTTTAGTCTGCCACCTCACCTATGAGGATGGCAACTTCACTCTTCTTATCATGTGAGGCTACGTAAGCTTGCTCAATCAGGACTTCCTTCATTGAATATTCTTTCGGTTAGAGAAACCGGTCTCCTGTTAAAAAAAAGACATCCATCTTATGCCTCTGAAACCCCTTTTATATTTAAATTACCTTTTTGTGGGATTGTTGAACCCTTATATTTAACCACTCGCCCCGCAATTCCACCTGGCAGTGAAACATGAGAACCTGTGTAATCCCCTGCACATACTTGATTCACATTGATACAAACGTGGATTTTATACACACAAACACACTCCTGCCCAAAATTCCCACTCCACACTCATAACAAACAGCACTCATTTTTCTAAACCATTCCCAGGTTAATTTCCTGAGCAACCTCCAGCGCACAGAAGCTGTTCATTTTAGGGCTCAAAGGATGATTGAATATTTCCCTACTTTGTGACTGCACCATCTTGCAGTACTCGTTGGTTGAACAGTCAGGTAAAGGACGATCCTTTCTCACCACCCCAAAGCCCTTAATCATTATGGAATGTTTTTACTAAACCTCTGCAGCATGCGTGGTATTAGCCTCAATCTGCATCCCATCCCAACATTTACTTGCTTCTTTCATGTTCCCCTTATCCTAGAAATTGAAGTTCATGCTAAATAAAGTGTTGTCTTTGTAGCACTTAATTCCACCCTTTCACCTTTCTAATTAACAGGTTTTCTTGACAAATCTAGTGGTGATCATTGACCTCTGAAGAATACAAGACTGTTAACCTTGCCCGGGATTCAGACTTGTAATCTGCATATCACAGTACTTGACAATAAATGTAACTTAGTGGTTTTCCCGTCCTAGATGTCCTTAACCAATCATCTTCACTGTTATACAGTTTTCCTGTTTAATTCCTCCAGGATGTGCTCGTTAAAATGCTTTTCAGTTGCCTGAAGGAATCTGAATTCTAACCTGAGGTCCCTCTCTTTGTCTAACCCCATCCATGCTGCAATCTGTAGCACAGAATGCTAGTGTCCACATTAAAGTCCAGTTGGGGAGAGGATGTAGCCTTACGGCTAGAGCGGTTGACCTCGACACTGGGGAACCGGGTTCGAGTCTCGGCAGGGATGCTCAACATCCTGTGATTCTGGGCAAATCACTTAATCTCCCTGTGTCTAACAAAAAGTGAATGTGTCCTTCTGTAAGAAACTGGTGCTCATGTAAAGTGCTCTGATACCTTCGGGTCAAGTTTGCGCTATATAAAACTCTGCAAAAAAAAGGCTTCCTTGCCTCCCCCTTAACTTCTAGTCATTCCAACTTGGTTTCAAGGCCTTTTACTCATCATGCGAACTTAACCCTAACACCCTTTTCCTCTCCGCTATTTGGTCTCTGTCTCTCCCCTTGGAAACTATATTATCGCCTTCTGAGTTCTGAACATTGTGTGGCACCATCCTCTTTCATTCAGCAGTCTGCATGTGGGAAGATCCACTTATAAACACTGCTGTCCACTTCGTAATATCTGCTTCCCGTGACCTTGGCACTCACCTTCCACCACAAGCGAGCCACTGATGGCCAAGACAGTCCCAGTGAGTTAATCCTTTTGATTTTGAAGGTAATGCAACTTTTTAATCAAACTTCCTTTATTGAGTTTTATAGAGTGCCTTAGATACATTAATAGAGCAATAAAAAGAGTTCACAGAACAGCACTAGGAAAGCGCTAGTGATGGTGTCAGGTGCTCAAAAGAAGATACAGCATTACTAGTACATATATCAGATTAAATTGCATCTATGTTCACATTGCAATGTTACATTGAAAAAAAAATATTCTAGCACTCAAATATTCCCCCTAACAAAACCCCAACTATGAAACATAAGTGAGTGATAAAAATGTGTACCTCGCTTGAGTGGTGTACGTCAACTGGTAGGTTGGGAGCACCAAATCTGAGAGCTTTTGTCCCCAAGAGCAGACCTTTGGATCGCTCAGGGAAGTCCGTATTGAAAGAGGTGTAGTGCCCTCGTGCGAGTAGGACAGGCTGTAAGTGGGAGACACTCCGAAAGAAAGAAGCTGGCCCCACTGATATTCAAAGTTCTTGTAGTTATATGTGAAAATGTCTATTAGTTCCATCGTAAGGGCTTACCACAGCCACGCATGCCACTGTGTGAGTAAGGGCACAGTGTTTTTTTCCATGCTCCTGCAATAGCCATCCTAGCTGCTCCAAGACATAGCCACAAAATAAAGCGATCACCGAAAGTCTGACGTTTCAATGCCTCGTCCCGTAAACCCAGTAATTTCCACCCAGAATGGTTTAATGATTGGAAAATCCCAACATATGTGGTGGAAGTCGCCCAATAGTCCACATCCCCTCCAACAGAGAACTGTTGTAGTAGGATAGTATATTTTCAGTTTGGTGGGGTATAGTTACCAATTGAAGAACACTTTGTAGTGCGCTTCCCTCTGCTTTGTGGAGTGGTTAAATCTGGGGATGTCCTTCCATAGTTTTTGCCATTGTGTGTCTGGAATGGGATCGTCAAGTAGCTCTCCCCAAAATTGCATATGACTGGTTTAGTCTTAGGACTGCTGTTAACCTCTTGAGTGCTCATGACGGCTCCCGGCCGTCATGAGTCACAGTAGACGTGTGCTCATGACGGCCGGGAGCCGTCCGAACGTTGCCGCTCCGCCCACGCGGTATTAATTCCCCGCCTGTGCGGGGAAATTAATCAGTGGGCGGGTTTCGGACGGCTCCCGGCCGTCATGAGCACACGCCCACTGTGACTCATGACGGCCGGGAGCCGTCCTGAGTACCCGAGCGCCACCCCCAACCCCGCCCCCTCTCGCACCGCGGGGGAATTTGCCCCGCAGCGAAGGGGTTAAGCAAATGAGCATAAAGGAAGGAAATTGAGCCTTTCATCCCCCCTGCACAGCGTACAAATTTTTGCAAAGTGGGAGAGATCTCTAGTAGTTACAAGGTGTATATCTGGGTGGAGGACCCAGTGCTTTAGTTGAATATAGTGATATCCCTCCAAAGCTGCTAACCTGAAGTCTCGCTGACAATGCTCAAATTTGAGAATGTCCCACCCGTGAAACAGATCTGTGATCATCAAGCACCCACCTTCCCTCCAGGAATCTAAAAGGGCTGCTTTAAGCTCTCGTGGGAACTTGGGGTTGGAGTGTACGGGTAGGGTAACTTTGCCCACCCTTCCATCTTTGTTACTGAGTCCCATACCCGAAGGGTCATTCGAGTAGGCATGCTAAGATGTGTTGGGCTTATACGCTTTAGGTTTCCATAACAAGTCCCATATATACTGCTCAACCACCGCTCTGGCCATATGGGGACAGTGCTTATCCGACTCCCTCATTGCCCATTCAGATATCACTCGCAGTTGAGCTGCCTTGTAGTGTACAGAAAAATCCGACAGCGTCCGGCCTCCCGCCTCTTTGGGGAGTCATAATTGTTTAAAAGGGAGACGTGCTCTATGACTTCGCCATATAATTTGTATTGCCAAGGATTTCATTTCTGGAAAAAAATTCCCTAGGTAGCTCTATTGGGAGACCTTGAAAAAGGTGTAAGACCCGTAGAAGGACAGTCTTTTTAATTTCTTTAATACGCCCTAGCTATGAAAGATACATAGGGGCCCATTGTTTAATGTCAATTTTAAGTTGTCTGAGTAACGGAGGGTAGTTTGCACGATAGAGGTTGGAAAACTGGGGGGGGGGATGGGGGTGATTTTAATCCCTAGGTAGGTAATATATTTTTTAGCCCATTGGAAAGGTGCCGATTTTACTTGTGATTCCATCTCTCCTGTGGATAGGGTGAGATTTATAATGAAGGATTTATGAAGATTTATGCGGTAGCCCGATACTGCTTCATAGTTGTGTAATTCTTGTTGTAGGGCTGTTATGGATGTGGAGGAACACATCGTCTGCAAAGAGTGAAATCTTGTGATCCACTGAGCTAAAGGAAATACTGCTAATGGCTGGAGTGGCTCTGATTTTAGCAGACAAGGGTTAAATAATTTGCTCATACCATATCGATAAAATGTTCACTAAACCCAAACTTGCGGAGAGCATGTAAGAGGAAGGAACAATCCACCCGATCGAAGGCCTTCTCCGCATCCAATGCCACCAAAACGGCTGGAATTTTTCTTGGTGACGTTTTCGACCTTGTGGATCACCCTCCGTAGGTTGTGTGTTTGCCTCCCTTGAATGAAACTGGAATGTCCTATCTGGCAGTAATTTTCCTAATCTCGTAGCCAGGATTTTTGTATAAAGTTTAACATTGAGATTAAGCAGGGCTATGGGTCTGAGCCATGTAATTGAAGAGCTGTGAAAGAGGAGAGATTAGATCTGAGCTCTAGGCTGTGAACCCATTGGGCACTGGAGATTTATGTAATTTAAGTGCGCGAGTCACTGCTCGTACCTCCTCCGCATTGATCGGGTTACACAATATTTAATTTTGATCTGCAGTGACTTGTGGTAGTTCCACATCCCGTAGATACTCTAATTGTATCTCTTCCCTTTTTTTTTTTTTTACAGAGTTTTATATAGCGCGAACTTGACCTGAAGGTATCAGGTATCAGAGCGCTTTACACGAGCACCAGTTGCGTTACATGAGGACACATTCATTTTTGTTGGGCACGGGGAGATTACGTGATTTGCCCAGAATCACAGGATGTTGCAAGTCCTTGCCGAGACTCGAACCTGGTTCCCCAGATTTGAGGTCGACCGCTCTAGCCGTTCGGCTAACTCCTCTTCCCTTGGTGGTACAGATGTATATAGGGTTGTGTAAAAGTCACTGAATGCTTTTGCTTTATCTACTTCAGTCTGGGCTTTTTTTCCTGTTTCTATATTAAGATGAGGGATATAATCTTTCTCACGTTGTATCCTAAGCTGTCATGCCAAATGTGTGCCCACTTTATTCCCTTTGTCATATGTCTTGTGTTTAAGGTGCCATAATGTATGTTCTGCTCTGTTAGTATAAGTTGTGTTTAGCTTTCCCCTAAGGGCTGTAACTTTCCTTTGTAGTGTGTGTGTTTCTTTGTGCTCTTTCTCTGCTTTCTGAAGCTCGTTTTCAAGAGTGAGTCTATCTTTGGTTTTCTGCTTCGTTTATATGGACATCAAAGAGGTGCACGTACCCTGAATTGTTGCCTTGAGAGCGTCCCAGGTAATAGAGGGATTAGAGTTGTTCCGGTCATTTAATTGGAAATATTCTCGAATCGCTTTGCGTAGATCATCTTGTAGGAGATGGTCCCTAATTGGAGAGCTCGGGAAAAAACCAACGATGGAGCTTAGTTGGTGGAGAGGTCCATTTTAATGTAAGTTTTACTACGGTGTGATCAGATAGAGCAATAGGGTGAAAGTCAATCTTCATAATGGTGTGTTCTAGAGATTGACTGAGAAAGACGTAATCAATACGTGAGTAGGAACGATGAGCATGGGGAAAAAAGGTATATTCCACAGTGGACGGGTGCGCCATTCTCCAGGCGTCCAGTAGGCCTAGAGATTCTATAGCTGTTCTTAAAGCTTTGGCAAAAGCGGCCTGTGCCTGCTCTGTGGGTGAGTGGCACCTATTTCTGGAGCCTATGTGAGGTTGAATTACCCCATTAATATAATCTCGCCCTCAGCAAAATCTCACAAAAGAGTAAGGAAAGAGGAGAAAGGTAGCGTGTGCCGTGTTCGGGCGTATATCGAAGCTATTGTACATATCCTACCTAAGAGTGTCGTCCCTTTAGTCCTCATCACCCTCACTTCCTTATCTGTTTTGTTACCTGTTGGTTGGAACTGTAAGGAAGAGTGGAAGAGAAGAGCCTCCCCGTTATGTTTAGTAGAAGCTGAGGATCTGTAGATTGTAGGTTATGATTTGTGTTGTGTTTATGTGGGGTATTAAGCCCCTTGATGTTCCACGTTAATGTGGTTAATACCATGATACTGTATGATAATTAGGAGTAAGCCTGGTCATCTCTCGAAACTTGTCCTTGGCGTCTTGTCGTCCCTCTCCTCAAGACCCCTCCAACCTTGCCATCCCACTCTGCATTTGAATATACTTTCACTCATGGTAGGAAATTTGAATAACATAACAGGAACTTTTGGGTAAATCATTCCCCAACAATTAGGTAAGAATAAGATGGATTGTATTTGTCATAAACCACTTTACACACTTGCGCTGTGGTAACTTTTGATCAAGGTGATTGCATAAAGCTAAGTAACAGTAGTCATGTGTTGCTCTACTCTCGGGTTTGGGAACTTGATCCGAATCTCCCCTGTAGCCGCGAAAAATTGGTAGGGACAGACCAAAAAGAATTCCTGAAGTAAGGCAGATCATGCTGCTAACCAACCCTCTTTGTCTTTTTTAGAACAGTTTTCTACCAATTTATAGTCTCTCGTCTGGGTCGTCCTCGGAGAGTATTCAAAAATCTACACTAACATTGTTGCATGGAGGTTTCGGTTTCCCTTGTCATCTTGAGCGTCTTTGTGAGAGCCATTGCTGTGTTCCAGGGCCAGCCAGGTTGCTCGCCGATTGGCCTTCAGGTGAAAGTTCTGGGTGATTGCGAAATTGTTAAGCTCAACAAAGCTACCACCTCTTGAAACTCAGTGAAGTTGACTGTCTTATTCTGAAAGATGAAAGCTATTCCGAAGGGATACGTCCATCTAAATTTGATGTTTTCTTTGCGTAGTTTGTCAGTAAGCGGTTTGAACTGTAGATGCCGAGTATGAGTGGCTAGGGCAAGATCTTGAAATAAGGAGCAAGATGCGCCCTGAAAGGAAATCTTCATCTTTCTCCCCGCCTGTAGGATTACCTCTTTAACTTTGAAAGAGTGAATTTTCGCTAGGCTGACTCGTGGTCACCTCCCTTCACCCTGACTTAGGGGCCTACTCTATGGAATCGATCAAGCTTGACTTTGGGGCCGTTCTTCCCCCAATAGCTCTGACACCAGACCCACCACTAAGGCCTCCAGATCTGGCACCTCTGCTCCCTTTTCCAAATGTTGTTGTCTGATATTGTCGCGTCTGGAGCAATTTTCCAGGTCTTCACATTTTAGTAGAGTAGCATTTAGATGGGTTTGAAGATGTGAAGAGGAGCTTTCTAGTCTGCCCATTCTTTGATCTAGAGTCTGGCAGGTAGTTTCTAATTTAAGTGTCCATGCTCCAACGGAGTCCACATCCTGTTGGAGAGCTGCAGGTTTCAGGATGAGGCCTGCCCGAAGAGTCTCTAAAGAAGAAGCGAGATCTGCCTTGAGCTCCTCCATTAGTTCCTTTTTAAAGTTCTAGAGAGCGGATATTGGGTCTTCCTTAATTTGAGACATTTCGCTTCAAGTGCACCCACCCTTTGTAAAGGATCAAGCACTTATCAACGGCCATATTCTTTCTTGGAGTATAAATCTCAGGAAACTTGACAAAGAAGTGTTCCACGCCTGGCTGAATTTTGAACTGCAGGTGAGCGTTGAATTCCTGCCACTGCTGGTTGGAAGTAGCTCGATACCCTGTTTGCCTGAGATGTCTTCAGAGGCATGTAGAGCTGGACCTTTTCTAATAAATAGGCACTGGCACCAAACTTTCCCCAGTGACTGCACCAGAGATTTCTTTTTAAAGTGTCTTTGTGTGATCTAGCTACTTTAGGTAGTCCCCAGAAGCGTTGGGGAGAATTCCTGACTGTGATCTCACCTCCAGGCGTAAGCTACTCCATTTTACCACGTCTGAGTTGTGCTAGATATCTCCTGGCTCCCCTTGGGCGTGGCGGGGGTGGGTGGGTGGGGGTGGGAGAGCTGTTCCCGCTTAGTGATAGGGGTCCAGCTCCCAACAGTCTAATTTCCAGCTTCTGCGTTATCCGCTGTGTAGTCTGGCGTTGCTTGCCTTCCTCTGTATGCAATCCACCTAGTCTGGGAAGAAAGGCCCCCAAATGCAACGCGGATTCATAACCATTTTTACTTGGAATTTCAGTCTTTCTCGATGCGAGTACCTGCAGTATTTGGGCCCTGGGCTAGGTAGCACCCAATGAAACAAAATAAACCATAGATTTTCCTGAGAACTACATACCATGGGGAATCCAGGGTGTTCTGGTTTACATGGATCCCTCTACTTGTTCCTACCCAGAAGACTCGCAAAAATCAAACTTTTGGCTAAAATTACAGATTTTTCTCACTGTTCTCACAGGTAAAGATCCAGAATCTTCTGGGATCCACACAAGGCCTACCACTCAACTTTCCAATACTTCAACCCATAAAAAGGATACCCCCACTTGTGTGTCTGGACCAACACCCACATCAGAAATGAATGAAAACTATGACTATCTAAAGTAAATGCACTATCATATGGTCTTCTTTTGGTCACAGGTCTGGTCCAATCTTGCCTTGGGCAATAGGCCCACCCACACGTGAGGTCTGGTTTTCATCTGGAGCAGTATGGAAATGCAGGTTGGTAAGACTCTCTTGCTTTTCCCTGTTTGTTCCTGAGTTTTTCTGTCACTTAAATGTGTCGAATTTCATTTTCTTACCAATACTTTGACATGTAAATTGCAATCTGGGTAAGAAACCGTACATGGATCTATTCTAGGGTCACCACCCTGGACTTCCCGGACTGTCTGTTTCACAAATGTCTGGGGTTGGTAGGTGTCTAATACTCCAGTCAGCCCCAGCATGAAGTCACCCTTAACTGTGTTTGGGTGTGGAAAGCAAATACATACATGGCAGGTATAATTGTAGTCAGAAGTTTTAGCTTTTGTTAACTGACACCAAACTGTGACCAGACCAGAACTTTCATCATGAATTGTAGTGGGCACGTTTAGTTCCCATCTGTCTGAGAATTTCACATTCCTAATGTATGTAAAAAGACCCGTTCAGTTGGGGGTAATATAGGTAGTCAGGGTGAGTCCACTCCTGGAGCTTCCAACTAAGGAGGCCAAGGGTACATAAACCCTAAAACATCATCCTGTGTGGGTCTCAGCAAGGTACGGACGCGATTTTGGCACTGATTCTGGTGCCGGTTTTAGGGTTTATGTACCCTTGGCCTCCTAACTGAATGGGTCTTTTTGCATACATTAGGAATGCTGTAATTAGGACGCGGTTAGACTATGCTCCGCTCTTACAGTTGGCTGGATGAATAGGAGGCATCATTATCATGTACATCTTTTTGACTCTTGCCCTGAAGATGTCCAATGTTTTGGACGAAACTCGTTGACTGTTTTCTGCTGTACATACATTTTTTATGTGAATATGACTGAATAAAAAGAAGATTTGAACGCATCGCTGAAAATAGAATTGTATTGTCTGGTTACTTTGATATACAATTGTTGCATGGTGCACCTTTTTACTTTGTCTGAATTTGTATAGTCCTGTTAGGACGGCACCTTGGCAGTGGATGCTTGAATTGTGTGCACAATGCCAGGTACATGGCATTTCTTTTCTTTCTGATACATTGGGGATATCAGGATAGGTGCGATCTCTTTTGTGGGTTCCGCTGTCGTGCTTAGGTTAGATACATTGTCAACATGGTTCTCCTCCTAAACCGCTGTATTCCTAGTTATAAATTGCCCCATAACATTTTATGAAATAGTGATTGAGCAAAATCCCCACAATCTTTAGTTACTAATGTGGAATGACCACTACCAGCAGAATTTATATTGAAGTCTTTTCCGGTATACACTCCAAGCTGTATACATAACCCGTGGAACTCTTGCAAAAGATACAAAGCTCGATGCCTTGCCAAGCTGTCTTGTTTGGAATATCTTGCTTGAATTGGAACCACCCTTTGTAAAGGATCAAACACTTATCAACTGGCATATTCTTCCGTGGAGTATAAATCTCAGGAAACTTGGTAGGGAAGTGTTGCACAACTGGCTGAATTTTGAACTACCTGTCATAATCTGGTGTTTCTTTGGCAGTGCTGCAGAGCTATCATTGAAACATATCAAATCAAAAAGCAATCTCTGCTCCTGATGAACTGTAAGAAAAGACATGTAAGACTACGAAACTTGCACAGTATTCCTATGAGCAGTATAAGGCTCTAAACCTTTTCAGCTCCCCATGTGAAGTTGGAGCCTAGAGGTAAGCCCTCGAATGAAGCACCAGAGTGCCTTCAAGCTCTCCCAAAAACTGTGTGGCACGCAGATTTATTTGCTGCGCAATTTCCACCCAGTTTTAATTGCTTATCTAATCCATCAGTATTCCAAGAATGAAATTTGAGCAGGGCATGGGAGCGGTTGGGATTTAGATCCACAGCATCAGGAATCTCGACTCAACCTTTAATATAAGGAAGGGGTTTTGTGAGTATCAGCCACATTGCTCATCAAGGTTTCGTTGATGCAAACACTGTTTATTGGTATGCATCTTTTTGTAGTACCAGCACTGAACAGAGTAACAACTAAATTATCCACTTCATTTGAAGACAGAACCTCCGACCCCATATAGTTCCTACAGTGCCCACCATATCCAGAGAATGTGTTGTCAACAGTTGTCATGTAATAGGTTCACTCATTTTGGTTTGAAGATAGAGTGGTATTCAGACTTTGGGACACATTCCAATAAAATTCCCTTTGCTCTAAAATCTGATATTCTTTCACAGATTTGGTCAACCCACTAGTGACAAGACCATACAGATCTAGCACGACTGAACTGGTGAACTTTACCAGTTAATTGGTCCTTAACAAATAGTACTCCTAAAAGGTCAATAGATTTTATACTTTTAAAATCAAGGAATGATTACATCATTCTCAATATGGGATTGTTAGTCTGATATTACAGCTGTTCTTTGTAAACACAAGATGATTGTTTCTTTTCCTTTTGCTTATGAGTGTCCTTGGTGTACATGTTTTCGGTTCTTCAATTGTTGATTTAAGTCCCCATCTTTTTTTTTCTTCAGAATTGTGTATGCAGCGCTTTAGTAACAAATCTTTTCCGTTAATAATTGACATCTCTAAAAAGTCACACCTAAGTCTGGACTAATCCTCAATTACAGAATAAATGCAGGTTTTTTTATCCAATAGACATACATTCTCCCTGTATGTGTAATTAATGACAGATGGAGTCTTAATGACAGGTGGAGTCTCCAACCAGCATGATGGTATTGATTCCCATTTAATTAAAAATGTTAGCAGTAAATTAGAATGGCACAGCCCCCTATAAATCCTAAATTATCTGTGGACTCCTTTATTCTGTGACAGTGCACGCACTTCATGTGCTCTCGCTTGTGAGAGACATTGTATACGGATCCCGCCCATTGCTTCACATTTGCTGGCTTCATTGTCACTCTTATTTACTGTCTTCTAATTGGCCAGTGTGTGATGGACCAAGTACTGATTGCTTTAGCTTGATTGCTGTCCTTTCCCTGATTGTGCTGTGATTGATGCACTACTTAAAATTTTTCCTTCCCTGTTGTCCTTGTTGAACCTCTCGCCATTTATAGCTATCTTTGACTATGCCACATGCACTTCAAAGAAGCCCTTTTCGCCTTTGAAATGGATGTTTAGTGTGACAATAGATGTTATCTGCTTTTATTGCGACAACAAGTTATCTGATTCCAAATGTATTTTCACTAAGACATAGATGCAATTGCTTTCTTTGTGAGGATTTTTTTGCCCAATGTCATATTTTATTTCTTTTCCACACATAGGGAGATTAACTGATTTGCTCAGAAGTACAGAGGTGTTTTGCTGAGACCTAACAAACATTGGCAAAGCCGATAGCTCTATCCTTTGAGACTATTGGCTCTGCCATTTCCTTTTGTTCATTCTGTACAGCACTGGCATTGTAGATTTTGGCAATGATTTGTAGCCAAGTGGTATAGCAGTGCAGCATGGCTAAAAATAATATAAAAGGGACTATGATGCATCCAGCGCTAATGCACTTTAAAAAAGCGCATTACCCCTGACTGCGTCATAGTGGTTTTTAAAATTAGTTTTAACCACACTGCAATTCATGCGCGCTGTTCTGCAGCATGGTTACAAAGCATTGCCAAAGCCAATAGCTGTCACAGTCGAGACCTATTAGTTTTGCCAATGCTTGTTGTTCTACTATTTTTTTGCCCCCAGCAACTTGTTTAAATCTGGACGCATTCAGCACTGGTTTCTGAAGAGTGTCTAGTGGCGCAAAGGAGGAGGTTCTGTTAACTAATCATATGATTGTTTTTAGCACTAATTTTGAGCAATGCACACACCCTTGGGCTTTTGCCTTTCGTCCCTGATGAAGACCTACATGTACAGTAGGTTGCAAAGTAACACTCTGGAGCAATGGTTAAGTACTGAGCTATATTGTTTTGCACTATGCTAATGTCCTCTGACAGCCGTTAATGGAACTAGGTAGAAGCGGCAGGTATTCTGATTCCTCCATGCATAAACTGTTGTTTTTGTGTTAAAGGTTGAGTCTTGAATTCGCTTGGCATCGTGCTGTACTCACAGCAGTTATTCATCTTTGTGGAACATGTCACTTTATGTAACAGCAGCAGTGGTTCAGAACAATGGAGTGGAGCACATAATCTGGTGCTGAATTCTTTAATCTGACAGGGGAAGAAAGGTCCATGTGCTTTAGGCGTTTTACATTTACATCTGGCTGCTAATTTTTGAAGCAGTGGAAATGCTCCAACGTCTGATTTTTCCAGTTCAGCTACAATTTTGTTTTTCGTTTTTTTTTGGGCTGGACTGCCCTTTTATGCAAGGACAGTAGTTTTAGAATGTATAATGTGCCCGCCAGTACATACATTCCATAAAGTTTTCCGTTTTCAAAAAGATCATGCATGTATTTCTGTGACAACTCTTGTGCTACGTACAACGGTGGGATCGGTAGCACATTTTAATCGGTGTATTGGTAACATTGGTCTGATGCTTAGTAACAAGAGAATTCACGGTGCGTTCTATGTATTAAAATGTATACCATGCTAAATGCGTTATCTGAAAGATTGCATTTAGTAGCAGTAGTATTCGGGTTGCCTTGTTAGAACGTGGTGTTTGGATCCGATAAAACTGATATTCTGTAAAGCATTTTTGCAGGGAAGTTGTAATTTGTTTTCAGTGGAACACTGATTTTTATTTTTAAGATGAGGTGAAGATACATGGTAGCGATTAGAAACCTGATAAATATGATGCAGATAAGATGCCACCAATCGGCTAATATACACGTAATAGCACTTCGTGGTTTCTGAGTTACTGTTTGGGCTGTACGTAGACTTTTCCCTACAATAGTTTTTCTTCACTTTGCTGATGAAGTTTGTCACACTGTCAGATATGCTCGTTTGTATTCTCGAGCCTCTGAAATCTTTTAAACCTGATAGTGAACTTCCTTTGCCTTATCTCACCACTATGTTATCCCAGTAAGTTTCGACTTTAATGATTAAGACACAAACAGAAAACTCTCTTGCTTTTTTGCTTTTTTCCATGGCATCTTGTCTACCAAATACATCGGTGGAAGGTGTCCGGCCATTTTGTTAATTCTCATTCTGTTTCTTCCTCTTTACATTGCATTCAAACTTCTCTTCTGGCTAGATATTGTCTTTGCTGTTTCTTTACTGCTGATGACTTTGGCTGCCATTTCTACGTTTATAATAATTCAGACTCCTTGTTCTTTTGCACCATCAACATCACTTTCATTTCTTATTCCTTCTTTTTCTCCTTGTCTGCTTTCATCCAATCTGGTAATATTTTTTTCTCCTGCCAAGTCTAATTCTTCTTCTGCTGACCCTCTAAAATCATCTGTTATTAAATGTCTAACCAGAATGTTATCCCTTTTTTTCGAGTCTAGAGTCAGCGCACAGGCGCTGCTCTGCGAGAGCTGCTGTATCTCCTCTGTTATATAGGAAAAAAAATGGTTCCTGTGGAATAATATACTATGTGGTTATGATACATAAGCACAATCGCGATATAGAGGGTTAGATAATGGCAGAGCGCAAAGGAATCACTAACACACCAATTCCAGTGTAGTATATTTTATGGATTTTTTAAACAAAGTTAGGAGTAAACATTATACATCAAAACAACATTTGTGCATAGTGTCCCAAGTGACAAAGGGAACCTAAACCTAAGTGACAACGTGAATATTAAATACAAGGTTTCCACAGTTTGTACAAGTCGACCATTATCAAAATGATTCCATGTGAACAGCAGCTATATACAATATGTGCTGGGGAAATGGTTCGCTTCTTCTGTTTGTCGACGGTGTTTCGACCCTCAAAACAATGTGGGGTCTCTTCAGGACTATTGATGAAGGGACATCTGAATATATGGTTGCGAAGCCTTGTGAAAATGATGTGCCACACGTGAAGAAAAGAGGAAAAGGTTTACTCACATGAGGACCCGTCCGGGTACTCAATGTGAGGACAGGCTGTCAATCCAATGGGGTATGTAGGTGGGCCAGAGGGGCTCAATTAGTTATACGCCACAGCTGTAGCGTTGTAGAATCCCTTTGTGGATTAGCAGTGACAATGCACTGAGTATTTCTCGGTAGAAGAATGGAAAAGCGGGACAGCGCTCCGCGTGTAGATTCAGAAAAAGTCGCGTCAGTCAGCTTGATCGGGTACAATGACGTCTATGGGCATTGATCACACCCCTGGCTTCCCATTGGTTCCTAAGTGTGCTTTTAGAAAGTCCCTTCCTTTCAGTGGCTAATTTTATCGTTTGTCCTGCCTTGGGTGGTTCCCGTCCCTGGCGACTGGCCCTGTAACGTGTAGAATTGCTCCTCAGTTTGATTTCATTAGGTCGTTGGACTTCTTTTTCTTTCTGTTTCCTCGTTTTTAATTGTAAACCGCTCTTCATGCTTGTTCGTGCATTTCCCTTTTCCAGTGTGGCACCCCAATTGATCTTTAAAATACACAGCATGTTTGCGTCACACAGCGAGCACAGTGTGCACGAGACACAGCGCTGATAATTCCAAATGGAAGCTGGTATATTGATGCAATCGATTGTACACACGTGTGAGTAAAAATATAATCTGTTAGTGTTGAGTAGTGTCCATAATTTTGATGGCATTGAGAACCATGCTCACCTCGAGGCTCTTATCATTATCGTTACTTATGCTTGCAGTCTGCGCCGCGGGGACATCACGTCCTGCTGCCGGAGTTGTGGTTATTGGTTTGCGGGAAATCATGGCGCTCGCAGCCAGTGCTGCTTGCTCTCACTGTGGTTGTCTGCTGCAGTAAATCAATGACATCCCCCACCCCCCCTCTCCGCCACCACGGCGAATACAATTGGCGGGGGACACAAAGTGACAACTGTCACTGGACAGGACTCACTGAGGAGGCGGGCAGCAACCCAAATTGCCGTGCTAGCTCGCAGCCTGATCCTGCCTCGCGTAGTCGACTCTCTGCGAGTTGAAAAGTAAGTGAGACAGTCTGCAGTGGTGAGTGCAGACACCAGAGTGTGTATGTTAATTAAATTACAAATTCAGGCAGTACGCGATTAGGGAGCTGTCGTGTTACAGAACTCCCTGTAACTATTAAAGTCAGACCTCCGTTGCCCCGTAGGTACGTGCACGCATGATTTCAAGTTCTTGTTGGTGAGCACAGCCGCCTTTCTGGTGGCCGTGCTTGGTTCTTGGTAAAGTGTTTCCTTCGATCATAGGTACAAGACATTGTGGGCACTAATTAGATAGCCTTGATAATTAAGTTTAAATTTAGTTATTGCTTGCCTCTCGTTTATTTTCCATTGTTTATTTTGGCTTCTCGTCCTTTTTTTGTTTCAAAGGGCAACCTTTAGAGTAGAATTCAGTTAAAGGCAGCTTATATTTTTATACCCTATCAATTTTCCGTTTCTTTGGCTCAAACTAGTTGCTCTACAACATAGCTTAAACCAATTGGCTAAGCCAATAGCTCTAGCCAAACACTTGTAAGGTCCCAAAGGCGAGACCTACAGGCTATGCCAATGCTTTTTTCTCCTGTGTAATACCTCTTTCCTGTGTTTCCTGGCCTCTTCTAAAACTATTGGAATACACCAGGAATCTCCTTCAATGTGTACAGATCTTGTCACTTATGAACAAGGTGCACTGTGCTTACGCCCTGACGGTGCTTCAAATTAAATGAACCTACTCAACTTTGCTTCAATTTTTCTTCAACAGTGAGAATTGTACAAACTGATTTTCTTGTCATAATTCATAACAGTTCAATGAACATTGCAATAAATCTACAACTGATAAATAAATTGCCAAAGCTGCCAGAGATGATCAATATTCATGATATCACATTTATTATAGGCCTGGGCGGTGAACTTCGCTCCGTTCACGGAGTTTTCTGCACTCTGCATAGCTCGCGGAGTGCAGAAAACTCCGCATCGCGATGTGCAGCGGAGTTTTTCCCCCGCTCGCGAACGGTAAGTTCGCGAACGGTAAGTTCGCGAGCTGCCGCTCGGGTAGAATTTCTACCTGAGCGGCAGGAATACCAGCACAAACTGCAGTTCGCACTGCACTCCGCCACTCGCGGAACTTCGCGGAGTTTTCTTGTAACTTCACGGAGTTCCGCGTAGCAAAACTCCACGGACTACGCCCAGGCCTGATTTATTATACAAAATGATCAAAACTCAAATTCCATGATTCTTGTGCAGTGTTGCTGTTCCCAATGCATTTCGGGAGACCCTTCGTCAGGGGAACACTATAAATGCAAATGATAAAATATATCAACATAATAATACACTTCTCTGTTTTTTCTAATAAACAAAATACATTTGCGGCTTTTTAGGGTAAGGGCCCGCGTCCCAAAGCAGTGAAATTGACAGATATGATGTTCAAGCTTATTGTGCACGAAACAGTGTATGTCAAAAATAGATTCCATGTGTATCAAGTGATGAAAAACCTGCTGATATTTCTGCCCCAGCGTGACTCAATTCATATCCAACTGGCCCCCGAAGTCTCAACGTGTTGTGTGTATAATAAACCACCAGAAGCCACGCATTCCAGTATAAAAAAACCCTACGCAATGCTGCCAGGCTCACCTCTCCGGTCCATTGCCCAGATAGAATACTGCAAAATGAACTGCAACAAAAAGTACAACATAAATATGACAAAAAATGCGTAGTGAAAGTTAGTGCTGCCAAAATACACAAACGTGCCAAAAATGAGAACCCCTCTTACTTAGTAAGAATCGCTAACTTCACGATCTTCAAATGATGACATTTCAAATGCGTGAAACACTACATAAAAGAAACGGAACCCGTATAGCATCCAATACCAATCTAGACCTCCCTCCTTGCTTGCCCGAAAGTCTATTCTACATGAATGTCCCTTCCACTTACTCGGCTAGAAATGCCATCCGACCAGATCCATCTCCGATATATGCCAACAGTGAACTGCTCCTTCCTGGCCGCCATAGATAAAGCGCGAGTTCCGCATGAAGACGTGTTCGCAACAACAGAATTGAAACCGAAGATAGACTGCCTCAATCTATAGATGAGGCTATTTGTGTTGGAAAAAACGCGAATTCCCCGTTATACGAATACATAGAGGAAAACCAAATTAGAAGTAAAACAGTGGGAAAACTTGTAAAAAATAAATAAAATAAATGTGAAAATAAAATAAAAAGGTGCCTCAACTGATCCGACCTCGGTAGTGCATTAAAAAGAAGTGAATCATGCACGGCGCTGAAGCGCTACTAATGATGTTAACCCTCTGTTTAGGAACAATCAACAGAGCACGTAAATGAAAGGTGCACAACAGCCTGTCATGAAATGAGTAACATGGTTCTTAATGCCCACTGTCTTCTGTACAAGAGCTGAAATAATCCATCTGTCATACTGCTGATAGTCACAAAAACTAAAGTACATACATGATGTGGTGTAATCCAATCTGAATAACAAATACATAAAATGCCATCTATAAGTGCCAACATAAACTCGCAATGGTGAATGGGCATGAGAGTACAAAACATCTTATGCTGATGTCAATAACACCTGATGCAACATTTACAGAAAACAGACCATTTCTAACTTTTCATTCAGCCCATAAGGTGTCAGCGTATTAAGGTGTCGTATCCAGTAAGTCTCTCGCTGCGCTAACTGTTTATTGACGTTAATGTGTGGTGCCATCAAAATTTTCTCTAGAATGGTGAACCTTATTTGGGGTATGGAGTGTTTTTTTCTCAACCCAGTGTGCGGCTAGACATGATTTTGTGTTGGATGTTCGAATCATGCTCTTATGCTCGGTTAGCCTAACTTTTATCTTTCGAGATGTTCTACCAACATATACTAGCCCGCATGGGCACTTGATGGCGTAAATCACCATTTCCGAGTTGCAGTCTGAAGTATGTCTAAGTTTAATCATTTTGCTGGTGTGTGGGTGCGCAAATGTGCTCCCTGTGATCACGGGACCGCAGTTGTAGCACTTGCGCATATCCCGATACTGTGTTGCCACATGATCTAAATGTCTTTTTCAAAATTTCCTTCAGGTTTTTCGATCTTGAATGAGCAAACATAGGTTTAGCAGTAAAGACATCTTTAAAATCGGTCTCCTGTTCCATGATTTCCCGTCTGTTAAGGATGCTCCGTTTAATTGCTGATGCTGCAGTTGAAAATTTGATGACACAAACTTCTCTCTGTGCCTTAGGTCTCGTCACCTTACTAAGTAGTTGATCCCCCGCTGTATGTGTTTGACTTTCTGTTTAGCCATGTTTAAAATTTCAGTCGGGTATCCCCGTTGCTGATATTGCTGAAACATTTCTTCAATGTGGCAATCACTTGTGTCACTGTCTGAAGTGATCCGCTTGATTCTGATAAATTGTGATAATGGGTAAATGATTTTTTAAGGACGAAAGATGGAAACTTTTGAAATGGAGTGCGTTATTTCGGTCCGCTGGTTTTTTATAGACTCTCGTATGTAAACGCCCTTGATGTAATTCAATCAAAATGTCAAGATAATTTATGGACGATTGACTGATGGTGTGGGTGAATTTGATGCGGGGGTTATTTTGAATCAAGATGCAAATGCACTCCTCCAATTGTTCTTTCGGACCATGCCACAACAGTAAAATATCGATGTATCTGAGATATACAAGTAGATGATCTGTCCATGATGCATTCTGAAGAATGTACGTATCTTCATATTTGGCCATAAAAATGTTCGCATAGGAGGGTGCCCCCGTAAAACCCATTGATGTTCCAGTACGTTGTAAGAAAAAAGGATCTTTCCAGGAAAAATAACTGATAAACAGACTAAACTGCAGAAGTTCCAATAAGAAAATGTTCCGTGACTCTTCGTAATCACTCTTAAGTAGCATCCATTCAACTGCCTCTACTCCTTCAGATCGGGGGATAGATGTGTACAGTGCCACAACATCAATGGTGCACAGCCAGGTGTTCTCACCAATAGCAGCTTGTACATGAGTCAATTTATTAAGACAGTCCGTGGTGTCTTGGATGTAAGATACCCATCTTTGTACTAGTGGTTGTAAAAAATGATCTAAGTACCTTCCAACTGGTTCGTGTATCGAGCCACATGTTGCTACAACCGGACAAAACGGTGGGTCTTGCTGATTTTTATGCATCTTCGGCAGCATATAAATGTGTGGACGTGCTGGATAGTCAGATGTCAGGAATTTTTTGGTGTTATCATCAATCCATCCTAAATTCATGGCCTTCATCAAAATCTCACTGAGAGTGTTTTGAAAAGCGATAGTGGGGTCTGAATCCAGAATGATGTAAGTGTCTCCATTCAATGTGATATCATATGAATATTGATAATCTCTGGCAGCTTTGGCAATTTATTATCAGTTGTTGATTTATTGCAATGTTCATTGAACTGTTATGAATTATGACAAGAAAATCAGTTTGTACAATTCTCATTGTTGAAGAAAAATTGAAGCAAAGTTGAGTAGGTTCATTTAATTTGAAGCACCGGAGGGGCGTAAGCACAGTGCACCTTGTTCATATGTGACAGGATCTGTACACATTGAAGGAGATTATTTAATACCGGACAGGAGCTGGTCAGGATCACAAGGTAGCACCGAGGATAACACTTGCTATTTATAGAATTTGTGTATTGAACAAGTGCACATAGTTAGGAGTGCAGGTTATAGCTTCTCATTGGATATCTATAAATACACCAGGAATGCCAGGCATTCACTTGCTGGAAAAGCCATCTCCTAGTTCCTCTGCCCTCCTTAACTGTTGCTGTATTTTCTGCTCCTTCCATGTCGATCCAAAATTCTAGACATGCTTCCTCAAACCATTTCTTTTCTTCCTGATCCCCATCATTTATTTCCATTCAGAGGACACTGCTTTATTCGGTTTCTCATTTTTTCCACCGTCAAGTCACAATAAATGCTTTCAATTCTTATTTTACTTGACTTGCCTACAGCTTCTGAACATTCGTATTTTTTGTATATTTTCGGTTCTACACGAGACTGGCTCCACAACCCCTACATATTAATAAATTAATTATTTATTGTAACTACAAAGGATTTACACAATTACTAGAAAGAGGAATTTGAGACAGTTGCTAATAAAGGATAAATTGAAATATCTGCTGAATGTTTGCCGATATTCAAATACAATATCGAGGCAAGAACAAACAAAATAACGCAAGTCAAGTATTTTTAATGCACATAAAGAGAAACCGCAATCATTGCGAGTAATTAAGTCCCAAAACGACTTCCCACTTGCAGTTGATATCTTTCGTTAAGGTGTAACTACTAGATACCCAACTTTAGCCATTGCAGTTAGCCAAGTGACAAATTGCAGGCATGAGGTGGATTTCCAGTTTTAGTTTTTTTAGGGTTTTTTTGCCATTGAATATCTACTTAGCCACACCTGTTCATTTACTTATTGACTCCGGCTTCGTGGAGTCATTGAAGAATATGTCCTTGTCATAGAATAAAATATCACTGTTTAGTCTTAGATTTGACCGTCTTAATTTCATTCCATCAGTTCATAATCTGTGGACATTTTAGAAACGCAGGAAGACCTGTAACTCCGGGAAGTCCTGGATTCCTTCAGACCAGTTTTTCCATCTTATATGGGGACTCATGTATTCGACTAACATCTCAGACCTCAACTCAATTCCCCAGTCTATTTCATTTGTAGAAAATAAACTTATACTCTATTTAATTTTATCAATATATGAGCAAGATTTCATCTTAATCTGTAAAGTAGGTTCAAGAGCCATAACTTGCAAAACAGAGCTTTCAGTTTTTTGGGTTTATAGATATACTGACTATATTTTCACACAATGTCAAAGTAATTCCATAATTAATTTTAAAGAAGATTGTATCTAATTTTCTATTCTTGAAATAGAATTTAATTTTCTTTGGGACAGGTTTCTCCAAAAGTGATTTCTTTTGTACACTACTTGAGGGGTCGTCCTACAAGGGAGCTTATGATGATATGTAGATATCAATACCCAAATAACGTAGGCGTCTCATAAATTCCATTTTAACAAAACCCCAAAAAATTAAATAGAATAATACCGGTCTACATCTCTTCGTGAAAAGAAAACTTTGGAACAGCCTGATTTTATGGCATGACTTTTAATATGAGCCCACTTAGGAGAAACCACCTGGGAGGTTAAACAAATAAATCGACCCTCTGAAGGACCAGAAGACTCTTGGGGGACCCAACAATATACCATTGTCAAGGCCCAAGGGTATAATTGGTCAAGCTCCAAGGCACTTTACGGGGGCATTTTCACTATGACAGGACAATGGGTACATGTGCATGTGGAATTAAACTCCTTTATTGGAGGGTCAGGGCCTGCAACCATGACCTGTATGTTGCCCAGTCAGTCGGTCAATGAGAAAATCCCACAAGATGCGGACGCATGTCCTATTTGACACTCCAAAGAATTACTTTTATAAATACTTGAAGTGCTAGATGCAAGGAAGAAGTCAGTAGTCAGACAGATCGAGAACCACACATCGAATAATAACCATTTTAGACGTGATAACGATATGGGTGGGAACTATACTTAAAATCCACCCCCACCCCACTCCCCTTTGCCATTCCCCGGGCGATGGGTTCCCAGAGCCTCAGGGACACTCGCGGAGGAGGGGCTGCGCACCTCCTCCCCTATAAAATAGAAAGTGCGTCCCTCCTGGGCCTGGCCCACCTTAGGGGGCTGTTTTTTTTTTTTTTTTTTTAACCTAGATTCATGGATCCACTATGAAGTTTTGGTAAATTTTTCTAAAAAAATATTTTTGGCCTCAGGGGGAGCCCACCAGGACCCTTCCACTAGGCCACCCTTCCTACCCTGCAACCCCTATATTTTTTTTAACTTTCTTTCGGAACAGAGCACTGAGTCCAGAGTCCTAAAATGGCTGCCACCACATCTTTGTTTAATTTTTTTGGGCACTGTGGATGCTCTGCAACATAAAACATACAAAGTTGGTGAGCCTTAATTTCTCAAAAACTACTGAACAGATTTACACCAAGTCACAAAAAGCACACTTTCAGGACCAAGTTCTCGCTTTCTGCCAAAGTTGGTATAATTCCATTGAACGGTTTTTGTAGTATATCTGTTCGATTTTCCATAATGGGGCAAATGCATTTTGGGTCTCCCCTTCCACCTTTTCTCGGCCTCTGCTTGACGGATCACCCCGAAACTTTCCAGGAAGGAGCTGGGTGATGAGACTTTTTTTGGGGGTTCATTTTGGAAGATTCGTCAAACGGTGCCTGGTGGACCTGACATGCTTTGCATGGTTTTCTCCCAACTTTTTGCCTTGACAGCCAGTCCCTCGCTCAACTCACAAGCTCTAATAAGGGCGACTAACTCAGCTGCCTGGCCGGACTGATAAGGAACTCGTGATGTCTCAACTACCGTGTGCAGTGTAGTGAGTGCATATGCTGCAGTGGTAGTGCCATCTGGTAATTTGAAACAAGAGCCATCGACATATAGTTCCCTTTGGGGGTCAGATAAGGGAACATCAGTCAGGTCTACCCGTCCCTTCGTCTCTTCTTCTGTCCGAAAGAGACAATCATGTATGTCTCTCTCCACACTCTCAGAAGGGAGGGGTAGTAACGTGGCAGGGTTCAGAGTGGCACATCTTTTTATTGTAATATGCGGGTCAAAAGAGTTAGCTCATAACCGGTCAGACGTGCACTGGTGAGGTGCTGTGTCTTGGTCTTATTTAAGAGAGTGTCCACAGCATGGGGGGGACCATGACTGTGAGATCAGTATCAAGTACGAGCCCAGCCGATTGCCTTATAGAGATGGCCACAGCCGCGACCGCTCTTAGACAGCTCGGGAGGGCTCTGGCGACTGGGTCAAGCAAAGCGGAAAAATAAGCACACAGCCGTTGCTTACCTCCAAAGGCCTGTGTTAAAACAGAAAGCGCACAACCAGCCGTCTCGTGTACGTACAACACGAATAGCTTCGCATAGTCAGGCCTGCCAAGCACAGGAGCAGAGCAAAGCGCAACCTTTAATTGCTCAAAAGACTACTGAAATTAATGCGTCCAAGGCAGGGGCTCATGCACATCTTTAGTGGTTAGCGCTAGCAGACACTTTATTAGTAATGAGTAATTAGAGATCCAATGTCGGCAGTAGGAAGTGATGCCAATGAAGGCGCGTACATCCCTCTGGGTTCTAGGGATGGGCATTTTAACAATGGCGCTAATGCGCTCAGGTGTCAATCTCCTACCCTCCTTTCACAGTAGGTGACCTAAATAGGTGACCTCCTGTCGACAATATTGAAATTTAGAAAGGGACAATTTATGTCCGGGGTGAGCCAAATGCAGCAACAACTTAACCGTATTGTCTTTGCATCCCAGTTCAGTGTCAGAAGCAATCAATATGTCATCCACGTACTGGAGCAATACATTACCTGGAGAAAGCGTGAGGGAATCTAATTGGGCTTTCAAAGCTTGGCTATATATACTAGGGCTCTCCGTATAGCCCTGAGGAGCCCGACAGAATCTAAAATTTCTGTCAGCTAGTGTAAAACCAAATAAATGACGGCTATCGGGGTGAATTGGTATACTGAAGAACGCATTTTTCAAATCCATGACAGAGAAGAATTTGGCAGAGGAAGGAATCATTGTGAGAAGGGCAGTAATGTCAGGAACCACCCGGAACTGAGGAACCACTATTTTGTTAACTGCGCGCAAATCAATCACAAAACGATAAACATCTGCATTGTCATCGGGGGAGTCTGGGGATGCCTTTTTGAGAATAGAAAGAATAGGGCTGTTACACACGTTCGCTGCTGTCCTCAACTACCCCCGACTCAATCAGACCTTGTATAATGCGTAACAAAGCTCGCTCCCCCGCCTGAGGAATTTTGTACTGGGGAATACGGGGCAAAACACCGTTGTCCTTCACTCTGATGGAAACTGGGGGAATTTTCAAGAGTCCCACATCCGTATCACCTGTCGCCCACAAAGTGGGCGGCACATCCTTAAACTCAGCAGGAAGGGGCGCATCTTTGGACAGACACTGCTTGGAACTTGTCACATTTGGTCCCATCGTCATATAGACACCTTCCGGAAAACAAAAAATTGTTGCATGCAGCTTCTTCAATAAATCTAAGCCCATTACATTTTCTCCACAATTGGATGTCAATAGAAAGGGCGAATCCACAGTAAAGGGACCAATAGTCAAGGCAAGTGGTTTAGAAACCACAACCGGTACCCCTGAAAAGACTACCGAAACATTATTTTGGCCAGACAGAGCTGCCCCGGGTAGCAGCGAACGAGAAACAGAGCTATTCATTGCACCTGTATCCAGCAAGAATTTCTTAACTGAGCCTTGCAAATCCGCGGTGACATAAGGACCGTGCTGATCTACAGGTATCTGTACTGGTCCCTCACCCTGTCCCTGGCTGTTCTAACTGTGAGACATCCCTGTCACCTCGTCCAGATCATAATCATCCTGATAATACTGTCTCCCTCGAGGGTCATCAAAATAGTTCTGGTCCGAGCGACCCTGCAGTGTCCCATCCTCTTGAACCCCAGCCTGATCACTTGCTCCACGGCCCCGTCCACGAGAACCTCGTCCCCTGGGTGCCGCAACTTTCTGCAATAACACCGGGCACTCACTGCACCAGTGCCACTCCTCCTTGCAGTATGCACACTGATTCGGCCCTACTGGCACAGCGTTCCTACTAGCACGAGGAAGCTGCCGAGCCGAACCAGCTCCACGTCCCCTGACATTACCCCTAGACACCTGCTGCAACAACACCTTCGGCTTCAACTCCTTATTTTTCTTTTCCACCTTCTCCTTCTCCTCATTTTCCCTGTGCTCATAATACTGTGCCATACTCAATATCACAGAAGGGGAGGATGTTGTCCAGGTACTCTCCGAAGCCTGTAAACGTGCCGCAATCTCTGGTAGCAGATGTGTAACAAATTTATTAACGAACAATCGGACAACCCCTTCCATCGACAGATCCTGTCCGCTAAAATCCAAGAACACCCCTTCAAATCGAGTAAAAAAATCAGACACACTTTCGTCTTTCTTCTGACGTCACGCTGTTAACTTATCCCATTCAACCCTTCTTGGTGGAATGAGAGAGTGCATATACGTAATAATTCGGTCAGGCAGAGCTAGTATCTCTGCCCTAGGCTTCTCACCGGGCTTCCTCTCCTTGTCCCATGCTTTAATCTGATCCCAGGTACCACCCAATTCCACAGCGTGGTCCTGCGTGTGCACCTGCCTCCAGATGTCAACGGGCACCAACAGATCAAAGAACATTTCAATGTCTGCAAGCGTCATTACAGTCGAAGAAGCGGCCTCAGTCAACTCCTTATAATACGCTGTTGGATTTTTCCTAGGGTCAGGTAACTGCATATTAAGGGACAAAACCTCACTTCTTTTCCACTGGGTGTACACCCATTGTTCCTGGAAACGGGCCTCCACCCTTGGTCTAATGACAGTATTCTGCTGGTCTCGCAATTCCGGCAATTCGGGGTGATATATGGGATGGACTTCCCTCATCCAAAACTGGGACCCTGCCTTTGGGCTCTTCTCAAGCTACCAACTTTGCAACATTACCAAAAACCTTCTCCCGCGCTATATCAGCAACGTATACATTGTCCCTAATATCATCAATAACCTGAGGCGCTGCAATGTTGAAACACTGCTCCCACAATCCAATCAGTGTAGCCGGCATGTGCTTAAGGGCATGCTGCTGCACAAACGGCTCATAATCTCTCATCATCCTCCACACATCTTCCGTACTATAGATGGGGTGACGAGCCCACTGAGCGGCCTGATTGGCTACTGCCTTTTTCTCTTCCTCTCCCACATCCGATCGCATCAATATCCGTCCTAATCGCTCCCTGGCAGTTGCCCAGTCCCCGTCCCCTGATACCTGTATGGGTGTTTCCCTACCCAGTACCGAAGGGGAATGAAGGAAAAGGGAAGAAGTAGCAGAAGGGACAGGCACCAAAGTCATCAATGGCTGTGTTGTGGGTGTAAGGGCTGGAGAAAGGAGTGACGCTGACACAATAGGTGTAGCAGGGAGGCCTGCAATCATCGTAGGAGCAGAAGGCAAAGCCACAGAAACGGGAGGGGGCGCGGCAGCCAAAGCAGCTGGGTCAGCAACAGAAGAAACAGGAGCAACAGTGGCAGAAGAGACAGGACGCTGGGGTTGTGGCACAGCAGGATATATTCTCTGCGGGGCATAGGGAGGCGGAGGTTGGGTGTCTAACAATTCCTCCACAAATGTATCATTGTCTTCCCGAACCACAAGACTTTTCACATTGTAATCGAAACTTCCTATCGGCACACTCTATTCCCTTCTCAATTTTCCCTTTATCATACGCAACAGCTTTCTGAGCCACTGTCTGCATCCTTCCTTTTCGGGCCTCCTTTTCTGCTTTTATTCGTCTGTTTAGCTTCCTTTTGCCACGTTCCAAGGGAATCAAACATCGACTGCCTACTTCTCTTTGCAAACAACTTGTCCTGCAGAAAATTATGCTTTTGTTTATCAAAGGTACCCGTCAGTGGCCACTGCAATTCGGCATTGTCCCTCGTATATTTGTGCCATAATGTACTAAACATAATAGGCCCAAGGCAGTGTTTCACATACATTTCAAAGTTTGGTGTGCCTTCTGGAGGCGCAGGCTGACTCTCTTCCAATCGAGCATCAGTAGAACAACAATGACAACTCGCACAGCAAAATTTGCTCAAGCAAGGCATTTTTCAAACAAAACGTTCACTATTTATGCCAAACAGATATTTGCAAATATCTTACCAAAGTTGGTCCTCAGACCTCACCAAATTCAAGTAAAAAATGGCACCATATTCATAAGGAACTCAAACAAATTCAAGCGCTTGTCCAAAACCAATCCTCAGACCGTACCAAACACAAACCAAAGTGGCACCATGGCCCAACGCAAACTCACCTGGTGCACACAGGTCAAACTAAGTTATTCTCCACTGCCGACTCTTCGGACCAAACGGTCAGATCCAAGGGTTTCGCCTTTCAGGGCCCCAGCCGGGATGACCACTGGGCGAGGCACCGCCCGGTCAGACAGGCGGGGCAGCTGCAAGTACTAGGCTCTATCGTGCAGGGATCCCCGATCCGCCCTGACATGGCTCCGTCCTCCTCACCCGTCCCCAGACAAGGAAGGGTCACTCACCCGATGGGGTCCCTGTTCGGGCGCCAACTGAAGGAAGTGACCCGATTAGGGCCACCCGGGTCACTCTCGACCACCTCTCAGCCTTGCATATAAATGGTCGGTCAGACAGTAGAGAATACAAACCAAAGTTATTTTATTAGTATTTGCTCGAGCGGAGTCTGGTCTGACCAGCCTCCTTAGATAGCTGCCGAGGGACTGACCCCCGTTCACAAGGTAAAGTCAAATATACATTTCCAATACCCCTAAGACACGCCCAGACTGGAATTTTCCTGCCTGGGCACTGATGAACAAAGGAGGTACAGACGGACAAGCTTACCATCGTGAGACCGGGTACACATTATCTTAGCTACAAGGTTACTCAGCCTGTGCTCGTCTCTCTGAGGTGGGAGCAGAGCTTACTCCAGAGGAAAGGCATGCAGAGTTAACTATCTATTCATTAGTGCAGTGAAGCTCAACCTTGAATATGAAAGAGAGAAACAATCGAGGCTGCTTTCTGCTGAGGCAAACGTATATGAAGAAGAAGCTTATATTCGCTCATAGTACGAAAATGGCGGCTAAACACAAAATGGTGCCGCAAATGCTAACTTAACTCTCACAATACTAGGAGGAGTCAGCCAGACACATTTTCAGTCCAACACCTCTGCACAATTTACCACTGCTAACCAGTGCGAAAGTGCTGGTGCTCTCTCCTCTAAATATGTTAACATTGGCTTAAGCCCATTTGGTACATTTAGTTTACTTATAAGCCCCTAGTAAAGTGGTACTACATGTTCCCAGGGTCAGTACTGTAAATACTACGAGTTGACCTGCAGCACTGATTGTGCCACCCACTTCAGCAGCCTTTTAAACATGTCTCAGGCCTGCGCTTGCAGCCTTAGTGTGCAGTTTTAAACTGCAATTTCGTTCTGGGTATTTTACGTATGACAGTATAACGTTAAGAATAAAATGTGCACTACCCCCTCTGCTAAATGCATATATGTAGTAAGCCAAACAAATTAAGAGATCTCGATTAAGATTAAGGGGATGATTACGATGGCGGTCGGACTTATGTCTGACAGCCATCTTATCGGGGATGGTACCGCCCGACAAGCTGTCAGCGGTCCCGCACCACAAATTACAAAGCGATCGCCTTCAAGGCGGTCGCAAAGTGTATTTTTTGTATTTCAGTGTGTGCTGCTGGCTGTGTGGAGCAGATTAATTAATAACCTGCTGGTGCAGGGATCACCACTTCGCCACAGGTTCTTATCAAAATGAGGAGGACTCGACACTGGAGCGAAGTCAAACCATGGATAGTTTATTCAATCATTCATGAATGGGTCTCCATCCGACAAGTACCATCAAGATACCCAAGGATAAAGCACACTGAACGATGGTTACATGGGTTTATATAGGGAAAATCACAGACTAGGAACGCCCAGAGGTAAATAGAGCTTTGGGAAGAACACACAAATGAGACAATCGGTAAGAATCAACAACCTTGGTGCCTTGTGTAACTGTCGCGTTTTGAGGCTGCACAACAAGATGGGTTTATCTGAACAAACTTTATCTAAGGTTTTACCATTGTTTAAAACACACACGAAACCCACAGTGCAGACATCAGCTGTTCTTTTGTGCTGACTTTGCATGTTTACGCAGCCTACAATGTCTCAACTTTAGATTGGTGACCTAATGTTTATGCAGATGTGGTGTCAAGGATAGAGTCAGGCTGAAAACAGGTCAAAGGTGAGCATGGATGAAGCACAGCTGAAATAGAAAACGAGAGATTCAGATTTTAAGGTTTCACAGTCATTCCTTTTCAGCTGTGCTGAATCTATTCTAAGGGATATATGTATTAATCATGTACATTAATATTCATTAGGTCATGGATTTCAGTGTGCATAATCATTTCTCTATTCAATTCATTGACATTGACTGGGGAAGGTTTCATACTACTACAGATATTTATACAAGTGGTGCATATCGGAGGTTATTCACACTAGGGGGTAGTTATGTATGGAGTTTTTTCAGCATCCACATTATCACTCCAAAATTGTACAACTCACATAGAATAATGGTTCGCTGAACTCAAAACAAACCTTGTGTAGTGTGCGGGGGTAGGGAGTCAGTCTCATAAAGACAAGAACCCTCACTCACCCAAAGGTGACATGCTTCATCATTGGGTTCCCTCTTGCACACTGTGACCGCAAGGTACACAGTGTGGGCTACAACTCTCCCTCAGGAGAGGAGCGTGAGGTGTTTTGTAAATCATCCAATGGAAAAGATAGAGTGAGGGGCAGAGTGCAAAAAAAGGAAGGGTTTTTTTTACCCGCGAGTTAAAACTAGGTAATGGGTGACTAAGATAACTTTATTCAGTGTCCCCAAAATCTAGAATTACAAAGCTAGTGAATCATAGGAATGAAAAATTTCCTATTCGTTAAGGGTCGACATGTTTCTGCCTAATTGACCATCAGGTTCGTGGCATTCCTCAGGACCAAAACGCTGTCACTCTGCTGTATTAGTGAAAATATATTAAAAACCATACTTAGTTGTCATGGTAATAGTTACAAAGATACCAGCTGCAGTCCGGTTCAATGTCTGTAAAAAATCAAATAACATCAACCTGTATGTTCTTAGTTCGTATGTTGATGTTTCCACCAGTGTATATGCACCCACTCACCGCACACGTGACATAAAACAGTGAAAAAAAATTGTGTTTATTAAAATTATACTTCATAAGTCTCACCTAGGTGGTATTTTTACTATACCTCCACCTTGTGTGAGTCTGTTACACTCAGATCACAGGATTCTGAGGAAATAAATCAAATAAATGTGGTGAAATTGTTACTTTGCACAAACCTAATACTGGGATATTACCCTGTATCTATTAACCATACACACAAATTGTTTATTCCTATTCTTGGTTAGATACCCATGTCTAATTTCTTGGTGCTTGAATGATAGAACAAGAGGAAACACTTAAATAGCTACTTATTGTCTCGTGTAACATATTTTGAAGTTGCTCCAGATCAGTGGGTATTGTGAGGCATTCTAACAGTTAATATTCTGGTACCGCGCGCACACGGGTGTATTCGGTACAGAAAAACTGGTAAGATCCCGCTTAATCAAAATACCGAAACCACCGAGTGTGCTAAATACAACCCCAGTAAAATAACCATCTGCAAGGTACGCCTGTTAAAAACCCCAGATATCATGGCATATGGACATGCGATAGGCGATCGTCCGATCGCTATATCTACACAAGCGAATGTAAATCGTACGAACGGGCACATCTCTCTATCTCCCTCATTACCTTAATCTCCTGCGTCGTGTCATGTGGAGTAAAGACCGAAGGGGAAGACCTGCCCGTTTCGCGTGGTTTAAATATAACTCGGCAGTCAACTGGAAACGCGTCCTATCCCGGTAGTGGTAAGATCCACTTCCGGTTTGCCAAGACTCATGGGGAATGTAGTCAAATCACTATTTCAGGAAAAGTAGTGCGTGATTTGTATTTAATGGAACGAAATCTTTAAGCAACTATCATATCAAGGTAAAAGGTAATATTTCATTAGGAAACCAGCGTTTACTCTTGGTGTCGCTTACATATAATAACCTTACATACTGTCTGAACACACTTGTCAAGTACAAGCACGTCTTGTGGTAATTAACATAAATGGGTCTACCACAATATGGGCAGACATGGTCTCACTGTGATGCACAATTAAAGGATCTAAAAAGCATAGTTCTGGACAAATATTATGTTAAAATGGTCAGGATTGCTCTCTCATATAGGAACAGAATTATAGTACTTTGAACGCGTTGTTCTCTTCGTGTGACAGTCACCAAGTGGCACGAACCTCTCACAAGTTATTACCAAGTGTATCTGCCAAATAGTAGTTTGTATATACATCTGTCACCTGTCTTGCACATATAGATGGTACTGTACACTATATAGAGGGTGCCATGCACTCTATAGAGCTATGCAGTATTATAGAGGCCATGTATCTACAAGTGAGTGCCTATGTGTCATATCGAGCACCACGGGACAAGTTATTACCAAGTGTATCTGCCAAATAATAGTTTGTATATACATCTGTCACCTGTCTTGCACATATAGATGGTACTGTACACTATATCGAGGGTGCCAAGTATTCTATAGAGCTGTGCAGTATTATAAAGGCCATGTATCTACAAGAGGGGGCCTATGTGTCATATAGAGCACCATGGGATGTCCTCATTTAATCCCTTAATATGGCTCTTTGTGCGGAACACCCATCGTTGTTCTCGGCGAAAGAGAACTCTCTCTAGAGGGCCCATATTGGTGTCGTATTTGGGCTTATCAATCACCACCCACTGTAGATCATCTTCCGCGTGTGCCATCTCCAAATAGTGTCTAGTCATGCGTGTATTTGATTTCTTGCACCGAAAGGCGCTACGATGCTCAACAATCCTTTGTCTGATTTTGCGTGTGGTCATCCCAATATAGGAGAGTGAGCACGGACATGTTATCATGTATATCACCCCACTAGTATTACAGTTGGTGTGATTGTTTAGTTTCCATGGTGTTCCTGACAGTATGTCGACCTCTGTTGTGTGTTGCGTGAATGGGCACATCGAACAAGAACCACAAGGGAAATGGCCAGTCACAGGAGCTGCCCCCCATAATGTAGGTTGTCTAAACTGACTAGATTTTATCCTAGGTCTACTATGTACCAGCAAGTCTTGTAAATTGCTACTGCGTTTAAGTGCAAAAAGCGGCTTTTCAAGAGTCAAGGCACCAGTATTGAGAATATGCCAATTGCTATTGATGGCCTTCTTGATGTTATCAGTGAAATTGCTATAGGTCGTGACACACACCATCCTTTCTTTTCTTGGTTTCACATGTGATTCAAGGAGCGCCTCCCTGTTATTACGCGCTCTTTTTATAAGTTCATATCATAGAGGCACATTGAATGCAGCAGCAACAAGTGAGAAAGATGGCTCCTATGATTACTATTCCCATTAACAATTTCCAACCCCAGGTGGAGATAAGTCCCCGTAACCAGTCAGACCAGGACCATGTTCCTTGATCTTGATGTATTTCTGCAGCTATTTTATGTAATTTTGAAATGGCGTTATAGACAGAAGGGGTGTGGTCAGGTATGAACACGCAACAGCTACTACCGATGATGCGGCATGCTCCACCACGATCAGTGAGTACTACATCAAGCACCATTCTATTTTGAATAGTTACAATTCTTGTAATCTGGAGTTCTTCGGTAATGTTTCCTAGAGTCGTTGCTGTCTGATTTAGTTACTGCTTCTACTACTCGGGTTAGGCGTCTAATTTTTCTACTATTTAGGGCTGCACCAACGAAGAAAAAGAGTCCCAAATTAAAATCTACATATTGCTGCAAGGCTGTATCAGTCTGATCTACTTCATCACTATTTATGGTCCGTTTGAATCTATTTAAAGAGATGTCATTAAATAATTTCAGGTCTTTGTGATAAGAGGCAGGTGCTAAAAACACAGGAGGGAGTAAGAAAGACACATCAGATGCCAGACCAACTGACTGGTAGATGATAGTAACCCTTGCTTCCACAGATAAAGTAAGTATTATGGGAAGATAGAAAAGTGCTATTGTTCGTTCCAGTGATATTTAAAACAGTGGTACAGTCACTTTTTCCCACGGGAATACTTCCAATACTGCTCACACAAAGTTCTGCTCGGGCTCCAGCGATAATAGGAGGCCCATTACCCTTAGCTGTTCGAGTGTTGGGGAAGACCTATCTGGTGGAGGAATTCCCTCTGCGATACTCCTCCATTTCCCATACAGTTCCTTTGGCTTGGGGATCTCCTTCCTCATCGGGGTAACACACTCTGTTGAGCTGGGCGTTGAGTCTACCTACATCAGCAAAAACTTTGTGACTTATTTCAGAGGCCCACAATAATGCAAACCAGGCTCTACAGGAGCCAATATGTGAGAATGGCAAGGGGATAAAAGGTGTTCCTCCCTTCTTCTGGTGAGCTGGCATCATTCCACACACCCAGCAGTTGGTAGTGTTCGTAGCATTGTGGGTATGATGTAGCATTTGTATAAAAGTGTTATTGAGGTAGGACATCCGGTGCTTTTTCTCATGGTAGGGAAGAGTGTAATAAAAGTGTTCTGTGGGGACAGGAGTAGTAGCGGGCAATAGGTTTCGAGCCGGAATCACTTTCTCCATTATCCAAAAAACTGCTGCCAAGATTATCAAGAGTATGATCAGAGTCACCATACACAGAGGCTTGTCTTCGTTTCGCAACTGCAACTTAGATCCCAGTCTCTGCATGTCTCCTTCTCGGTATCGATACACCACAGGTCGGAGAGAGATCCAGGCAACACTGAACACGTATCACAATCCCCTCTGAACCTAGTTCAGCCGATTCTGTGATCCCACCGTGTCGCAGCCGAACCGTTCCACTAATTGAAATCGGTCCTCCGGTATCTCTAACTGCTCCTTCCCTTCCTTGGTCATAAATCGTACCTTGTTACTGAAGGGGTAGTTTGATCAGAGAACAAAGTATCTTCATTCAGAGGAGCAACACTTTTCTGAGTCTGCAAGATATCCTTCAGATCGTTTCTGCCTTCTGGCTGGAGAACAGTTGCTGGGATTCGTTTGCAGTGCCCTGCATGGATCCAGTGGCGTCTGTGGTGACACGGACAGTTCGGGTTGCCAGCAGCACTTGCTCAATGTTTCTCCAGCGAGATTCCAGATTCTTAGCACGCTGGAAGTTCTTGAGGAGCACAAAATCACTGGGTTGGAGACCATGGGCCGGGACCCTCTGATTTGTCTGGAATAGCTTCACGCACCTGCTGATGAATCAGAAACAATTATTCAGTCAAGTTTCTAAGATAGTCACTCAAAACAGGGTACTGTATTTCTTTAATCATATTTGGTCTTGGGGGTCCCCATACATTCATAGGCCTACCAAAGACTATCTCGTAGGGAGAAAGTCCAATCTTACTGTGTGGGATGGAACGAACAGATAGCAAAGCGAGTGGCAAAGCATCTGGCCATTTAAGGCCCGTTGTTGCTTGAATTTTTGCCAATTTGAGTTTTAGGGTGGCATTGTATCTTTCTACCAAACCCGCTGCCTGGGGATAATTAGCAGCATGAAACTTCTGCTTTACCCCTAAACCTTTCATTAGGTACTCTATTATCTGGCCAGTGAAGTGGGGGCCATTATCGCTCCATAAAACTCTACAAACCCCAAAACGGGGGAAGAATTATTTCAACAGAACTTTAGCTGTTGTCAAGGCTGTGTTATCTCTGGTGGGATAGGCTTCCACCCACTTACTAAAGGAACAAACCACAACTAGTACGTATTTTAGGTTGTTACAGCGCTCCAATTGGATGTAGTCCATCTGGAGTGCTTCAAAGGGCACTTGAGGCGGAGAAAATTCACCAGTAGGGGTTGATATTCCCTTCCCAGGATTGCGCTGTAAGCAAATCATACAATTTTTAACTACATGCTCAGCCGTTTTCCGAATGAGCGGACTATCCCAGACTGGATTCAATTGGGAAATGATGTTTTTGGCACTAACGTGAGCAGGTCCATGAGCCATAGTCACAAAAGGTAATACATAAGCATAGGGCAATTTCCATTTCAACATATCTTTTGATCTCCAACATCCCTCATCTAATTCTCCTTCCTTTTGCCATTCTGCCCTTTCCTGTTCAGTGGCTGACTGCTGTATGTCCTTAACTTCTGCATACATGTTTTCCCATCTTTCAGCTTGGGATCGTAACACATACATTTTACTTGCAAGTGCACTTGCGGTTTCTCGTGCAACTTCGTCAACAAAAGCATTTCCTTGACCCACCTTGTCTGTAACTTTGTTGTGGGCACTACATTTGATAATGGCTACACTCTTTGGCAATGTCAAAGCAGTAAGAAGACTATTTACCAATTCACCATGTTGTATTTTAGAGCCATGGGACGTTAGGAATCCCCGTTCTTTCCAGAGCTTGCCAAAGATGTGTGCCACGCCAAATGCATACTGACTATCTGTATAAATATTCACTCTTAATCCTTCACTAAGTTCACAAGCCCTCAAAAGCGCAATGAGTTCAGCTGCTTGGGCAGATTTTTGTGGGATACGGGCTGTTTCTACCGCAGTCTGCCGGGTGGTAATGGAATAAGATGCAGAGGTGGTGCCATCAGGCAGTCTTAAACAAGATCCATCCACCCATAGTTCTCCCTCGGGGTCTAATAAAGGTGTATCCTTTAGATCTATTCTTCCCTTAGTCTGTTCTTCTGTTAGGAAAATGCAATCATGCAAATCATGCACTTGTTCAGCTGGCAAAGGTAGCAATGTAGCTGGGTTCAATGTCAAACATCTCTTGAGTGTGATATGAGGTGCCAAAAGTGCAAGTTCATATCCTGTGAGTCTAGCGCTAGTCAAGTGTTGTGTCTTAGTCTGATTCAGAAGTGCATCCACGGAATGTGGTACCATGACCATAAGCTTATTACTCAACACTATTTCCTCAGATTGGCGTATAGAAATTGCTGTGGCGGCAACCGCTCTTAGACAACCTGGGAGTCCTCTGGCTACTGGGTCTAATACAGCTGAGAAATAAGCACATGGACGATGCTTATTACCATATGGTTGTGTCAAAACTGACAATGCACATCCTTCTCTCTCGTGTACATATAGTATGAAAGGCTTTGTATAGTCCGGAGTGCCTAACACTGGAGCAGAGCAAAGGGATGCACGCAGCTGCTGATATGGTTCCTGACATTCAGATGTCCATGGTAGAGGAGAGGGAGTGTCTTTAGTAACAAGGGACAAAAGAGGTTTGATAATTAGTGAGAAGTTGGGGATCCACTGTCTACAATAGGAAGTAATACCAATAAGTGCCCTGACTTCTTTTTGAGTACTTGGAATAGGAATTTTTAGGATAGTTTGAATCCTGTCTTTGGTCATAGTGCGGCCTTCCTTAGACAAGAGGTGACCTAGATAAGTGACCTTTGACTGACAATATTGTAGCTTATTCTTAGAGACCTTATGTCCCTTAACAGCAAGATGATGCGAGAGAGAGTGGCTTCTTTACAATGCTCAACTGTGTCTGCGGCTAGCAGAATGTCATAGACATATTTCACAAGTGTAACTCCTGGTGGCAAAAGAAGTTCATCCAACTGTCGTTTAAGTGCCTGACTATAAATGCTAGGACTTTCTGTATAGCCTTGTGGAGCTCTACAAAATCTGAATGAGCGGCCCCGTAATGAGAAACCAAAAAGATATCGGCTCTCCTCATGTATAGGAATAGAGAAGAAGGCATTCTTAAGGTCAATGACAGAGAATACAGTAGCTGTAGATGGAATTAATGTCAACAAAGTCGTAATATCTGAGACGACAGGATATTGAGGGATAACTATTTTATTGACTTCTCTCAAGTCAATCACAAATCTGTAAATCTTATCCCCTGTTCCATCACCCCGTTTTAGAATGGGGAGAATGTGACTATTGCATACATTAGAGGAAACTTCCTCAACAACTCCTGTACGTTTCATGTCATCAATGATAGAAATCAATGCATCTTCACCTTCTTTTGATATTTTATATTACGGGACCCTTGGTAGGGAAGCACCCTCCCGAACCTGTATGTATACTGGGGAAATGTCCATTCTTCCCACATCTGTGTCAGCAGTAGCCCAAACTCATGCAGGGACAGAATCAAGATCCGAACATAAAGAAAAATTATATTGTTTAGGCAATGTCTTTTTCCCAAAAATGACACGTACTCCAGATGGGGAACAATGTATAGTAGCATGGAAATATTTCAAAAGATCAAGTCCCATCAGATTATCTGGAGCATGTGGGGGAAGTAAAAAGGGGGCTGTAGTGATGAAATTCTCAATTTGCAAAGGTAGTTTTTGGGACACAGGGCTAGGAGTTGGTGTTCCATCAAACCCTATCGATGTGATCACTTGGCCAGACAAGGGTGTCCCAGGGACCAGTTTCTGAGATATCGCACTACGTGTTGCCCCTGTATCCACTAAAAACTTTTGTTCCTGCCCAAGTATGGTTGCTGTTACATAGGGCCCTGACTGATCTACAGGTATCTCAACTGGTCATCCTTGTCCTACGCAAAATGTGTTCCCACAGTTTCTTCTGATTCCCAATCTTCCATAGAACATTGATTATTTCTTTGATCGAAATAATTTCCTGACCTATTCCTCTCTGGAGCTTGAACCTGCTGTGGCTGTTGTCGGGAAGCTAAAGTCCCTTGATTACTGTTCACCTGTCCCCTTCCTCTTCCACCAGCAGCTAAAACAGGACATTCAGAACGCCAATGTCCCCCCTTCTTGCAATAAGCACATTGATCTAGCCCTAGTGGAGTTTGTCTACGCGGTGGCCCTCCTGGAGGTGGTTGTCTATAATTCTGACCATAATTTTGACCACGGCCCCTACCTTGAGGTCCATAGGCCTGAACCATCATTACCTTAGTTTTCAATTCTTTTAATTTTCATTCTTTTCGTTCTTGCTCAGCGGTCACCTGATTCTGATAATACTGAGCCATATCTAATATAGCTTTCGGGGTTACTGAAGCCCATGTGCTCTCTGAATTCTTTAAGCGAACAGATATTTCTTGGAGTAAATTCCCTACGAATCGGTCTACAAATAAATGTGCACCCGTAGGTGTAGATGTATCTTGTCCACTAAAATCATGGAATACTTCCTCAAAGCGAGTAAAGAAATCAGGGACGGCCTCTCCCTGTTTTTGTTTACAAGCAGTAAGGAGTGCCCAGTCTATTTTCCTAGCTGGAACCATTGTTTTTATATAAGTATGTTACCAGGCAGATCCAATATAAGCTGACTAGGTTTCTGACCAGGTTTCCTATTCCCATCAGCTGCTATTGTGGCAGTCCAATCTCCTCCCAAATCAACAGCATGATCCTGTTTCCGGGTAAGTCGCCACATATCTGGGGGCAGGATCATACCAAAAACATATCAATATCTGCTAAGGTCATAATACAAGAATCAATGGCTGCCTGTACATAATCATAAAATCCTCTAGGATTTTTCCGTAAGTCTGGTAAGGAGGCTTTTAAAGTGAGTACATCCGTCCTTTTCCAGGGCGTATATATCCAATTATACAAAAAATGGGCTCTAGCATCAGCACTATTTGGGTCATCATTGTCTGCATTCCCTCTTCCAGGAATGAACTGTGGCGCAGCTTCCCTCATTGGTCTTATTCAGGGAGAGGAAGAGAGTTCATCACGATATCCAATTATTGTTACTATGGCAGTGTTAATTCTGCTTACAGGGAAGGCTCCTATCTGACAATGTCTATTAATAGCTCTAACATCATCTGGGCCATTTCGTCCTGTAATCATCTCCCATTGAACCATAAGTTGATGAGAAAGCTTATTTATAAGACAAAGAAGCTCGCCCTCAGAGAAATCTTGTATCTGATCTATCATTTCTCCTACCTCCATTTCTAAATCACTCAACCAATTTAATACCATCAACCTTATCGCATCCTGACGTGATTGAGATACAGTAGAGCGAAGAACTCGAGGGGTCAGGACAGATGCAGGAAGCACAGAATCATTAGACATTTCAAATGCAGTGGACTGAGGTGGAGGCGCAGAGGCTTGGGGTGGGGTGCAGTGGCCTGGGTTGGAGGGGGTAAGGAATGTACCGGTACTGGTTGGAAAATGGGGAGCTGGACAACCACGGGCAAAGGAGGTGGAACCGGGGGTACAGGGGGAACAACATTCGGTGGTCCTGGGAGAAGAGGTGTTAAAGGTAAATATGGGGGTGGGGGTCGTTCTATCAACAACCCATCAATATCTGAATCCACATCTTCTTGGTGGACCTGAACTGCTACAGTTGGTCTAACTATATATTCCTTAGATGTTAATAATCTATGCTCCCTATCTAAACATTCCTTTTTCTCCTAAACTTCCTTATCCTTCAATTCCTTATACTTTTGATAGTTTGTCTTCCTTTCCTGTTTCCTTTGTACCTTCTCTGCCTTGAGCTGCCGCTCCTTCACTTCTTTCCTCCACATACGCAAACTGTCAAACATAGCTGGCCTAACTTTCTATAAAAACAATCGTTTCTCTAGATACTCGAGTTTGTGAGGGTCCATAGTTCCCTCTAATGGCCATCGCAGCTGGGGATCCCCTTTTGTATATTTGTTCCATAATGCATTATACATGATGGGACAAATACCATATTTGATGTACATCTCAAAATTCGGCGTACCTTCTGGTGGCGCCGGCTGACTTGCTTCCAACATGCTCTGCTTATCGCAGCAGCAACAACAAAACTTCCAAAGGGTGCTAAACACAGGCATGTTATATAAGATAAAAAAAAACGTATAAACGGAGAGAAATAAAAAATATTCTCACATTACCTGTAAGAAAAAATGTTAGTCAAAACAAATAGCAAGTCTCAAAACAAAGCCTAAGTTTCAAAATTCAAAACAGAGTCTGAACGGATTACCAAATTCCGACCAAATTACCAATCAAATACCAAGTCAAGCAAAGATCAAACAGATCCTAACCAAATGAACCGGTTCAATACAGATTTACCTCATGCGTAGTCTTCGACTCCCACCTGTCGATCCTCCCTGATCCAAAGAAAATCACCGACCGAAGGCCCCAGTCAAGGTCAGCAGCCGCCAGGAAGATCAGAGTCGGAGAGCTGAAAAATCACCTTGGACCATGAGCAACACTAGTCTCATCAGGTGGGGCGCCCCTCAGCAAAGTTCGTCTCACCGACACGATCTCCTTCCCCTGGTCCGACTGCAAGCCTTTGATGGGGCACCACGTTGGGCGCCAATTTGTGGAGCAGATTAATTAATAACCTGCTGGTGCAGGGATCACCACTTCGCCACAGGTTCTTATCAAAATGAGGAGGACTCGACACTGGAGCGAAGTCAAACCATGGATCGTTTATTCAATCATTCATGAATGGGTCTCCATCCGACAAGTACCATCAAGATACCCAAGGATAAAGCACACTGAACGATGGTTACATGGGTTTATATAGGGAAAATCACAGACTAGGAACGCCCAGAGGTAAATAGAGCTTAGGGAAGAACACACAAATGAGACAATCGGTAAGAATCAACAACCTTGGTGCCTTGTGTAACTGTCGCGTTTTGAGGCTGCACAACAAGATAGGTTTATCTGAACAAACTTTATCTAAGGTTTTACCATTGTTTAAAACACACACGAAACCCACAGTGCAGACATCAGCTGTTTTTTTGTGCTGACTTTGCATGTTTACGCAGCCTACAATGTCTCAACTTTAGATTCGTGACCTAATGTTTATGCAGATGTGGTGTCAAGGATAGAGTCAGGCTGAAACAGGTCAAAGGTGAGCAAGGATGAAGCACAGCTGAATTAGAAAACGAGAGATTCAGATTTTAAGGTTTCACAGCTGCAGCACAGGCCACAAAATGCACATTGTGCATATGCCTGCACCATGTGGCAGACAGCAGGCACCATGCGCTGCCTGCCACATGGTGCAGGGATATGCCCCCCAAAGCCCAACACTGAGGACTAGGGGGAAAGGGGGCCTTGCTACGGGCCCCCAATGTTCTTTTCTGCCAGCCTTTTCATGGCGGGTAACCTGCCATGAAACTGCTGGCGGGAGGGACATCATAATCCCTAAGGCGGTGCCTAACAGGCACCGCCACCATTGTAGGGATTGGAGTGCCCTCCGACGGTCCTCAGCCTGTCGGATCTGTGGCAGTCAGTCGGTCCGACCACCACCCCTCCTAATGTGGCGGGCAGAAAACATGGTTACGATGGCGGTGGGACCACCACCGACAGACTGTCGGTGGCGGTCTCGCCGTCATTGTAATCAGGCCCTAAGTTAGTTGATTAGTGCAATAAAGGCAAGTATTTGTTTTCCTCTTGTGATGTACCGTTGGTTTAATGCCGGTAAAGCAAGTCAGTGCGGGATAAGGCGATTAACCGGATCCAATGGTCTGTCACATTTTTTCAGTGACAAATCTCGTTTAAGATGGCAAAAACAGAAGTAGTAGCTAGGTATAGTCATGGCCACAAGAATTATGCGATTCTGCGACTTTTTTCGGAAAATTGAGTTTGCTGCATTTGCCACCTAATGCATCATATGCTACATTAGCCATCATATGCTGCTTTATTTGTATATTTTAACAAAATACTTTAGATTATAGCTCAAACAGATCAAAAGTTACTAACCAGCATTGGCAATGACAATAGGGCTGGCCTTAAAGAAATGTTGTATCTTAATGTGAAACTTTACAACTAAATAGCATGGGAATGGATATGTATCTGTGTGGACGCAAAGAACTGTAGAATAATATTGATGTAGGTTAACCCGTTGCGTGCGTCTGTCGGCCAACGGCCGTCGCGAGCACTACCTCTGTAGTGCTGCGAACGTCCGTTGGCCGACGCGGCCCCGCCCACTCCGCTAAACCGCCGCACCGCGGCGGTATTGCCGCCGCGGTTAAAAGGTCAGATGACCTTTTATCAATGTATCCATTAACCTACATGATATGCATGTAGGTTAATGACTGCCCTCCTCCCATCTGCAATGCTGCCAGAGAAAAACAATGTAAATGATCTCGTTATCTAAGACACTTTAATAGCATTTTAATGTCATGTGTGTGTCCCTGAGAGTTCAAGTTTAGGCAGCTAGCTAAATAAACAAAATGATCACAGCTATGTGGAGGAAAAGCATTTTTTTGTGGAAGCACACAATGTCTGTCCAATCAAAACATGTACTCCTGGTTCCTCCCCACACATGTGGGAGAAACCAAAGTACTTCTGGTGATGCTCACATTGTCTGGTGACAGATGTGCTGTCAAGCCGGATCATAAAAACGTGCGGACGTGTTTGCATGCAGCAGAAGGCTCTTTGCAAAGGTTAACTGGTTATCTTTCAGTTTATTTCTGTATTTAGTTGTTAAGCTAGTACCAGTGAGGTGAAATATTTGCCCAGACAGTATTATGATGTGTAAAACTTACAAAATATTGAAGTAATATTATGTAAAAGGTCCTGCAGTACGCCGCATAATTTGGCTTTCTTGACGCATAATTTGGTGCTCCCATGAGGCATAATTCAGTGGCCCTGTTGGCTGTGGTTGGTGTAAGAATTCTGTCAAACGTTTTAAATGCATCACTTGTTGAGGCATATTTTAAGTAGTAATTGTGTTCCTCCAGTTATATTTTGGAATTGTGATAATGTCGCTCACGGGGTTAGTGGTGTTTGGTTGCAGACACGTGTGACACGGCCTTTTCAAGCAATAGAAAAGACTGAAAATCAAGCCGAATGTGGACAGCAACCTCGGTGTGACTTGAAAATCCAGAAACATTTGAATAGTGAGCAAGAATATACGTTTAAATTTGTGTAAACATTGCAGGCATCTGCCTTTGGTTCTCCCGCGCAGGAAATTCGTTTTATTTTTCTTTAGGTTGAAAATTAACTATGGGAAATGGATGATTGTATGGGAGAAATCTGAGCTGCAATTCCGATCAAAGTGCGTAGTAAATTATTTTCAGGTTGTGACCGTTAATGATTAACTTTTTCCGAAAATACTTGGGGAAATAAATGTACAGCCGCGTTTGAAGGCTTATCATTTCGTGGTAACTATCCTTTTAGTAATTACTTGTCATTAACCGATGGGATGTAGTATTGGAAAATTACGGGTGGTGGTCTATGCAGTGTGCAGAATTATGTGAGCCTGCACCCATGAGCTGCCAGTCAGTGGTCGATAAAAATACAAGCTCAAGGCTGAAGAGCGTGCTGCTGAAAGGGGACGTCTGTGCCTGCCGAGATGTGAAATCCTAGTCATAAAGATTTTAATCTGGGTGGATGCTTTATATAACGCAGTGTCATGTGACCTCATCCCCTGTGATGTCAGTAATTGTCCGTGTTGTTTTTCTTGATCCTCGCGAGTCCGTGAAACTAAGCCAAGTGTGTGCCAAAGCAGAGAGGAATGTTGACTGCAAGCTTTTGTACTAAAGTTGTGAATATTTTGGAGGAGCTGTGACAGAGCAGCGCCCGAGGGTGTCGATACAACACCTGCTGCTTTGAGAAACAACCGCGCACGGGGATGGTTTGCAAAGCTAATCGGCAGTTTTACTGGTTGCGTCAGTAAAAAAGGGACATTTCAGCAAGGTCAAGGGCGCTCGTTGTGCAGGAACCATGAAGGTGTTGGAACTGGAGCAGCACCTCAAGAAGAGGTATTGGTCGCATAAATAAATGTTGTAAAATAATTACTAGATTACATGTGAAGTATCAATTGTCTCCTAGTTACTCGCTAAACGTGTATTTTCAACGAGATGAAATCATTGTTGCACTGTTTCCCAAAGAGGCTTCACTAGTTCTAAGTACGTTGTTTGTCTGCCGATGCATTTACGTTCAGCCTTGGCGCAGCTATTTGGAAACTTACCTTTAAAGGTTGAATGGAGCTGTTAGTACAATGCCGGTATCCTTTCATTTAGCTTTAGGTTCCGTGAAATAAATAGTTCCCTCGGTTTTACGTTAGTTTCTGCCTTCTCTCCTGTGACGGTTTGAATTTCCAACAAACTTTATAACATTTTTGTTTATGTAAAACTGGCATAATTTCTCTCAATAAAATACTGTAGATACATGTCAAGACTTTTCATCTTGATTTAACTACCAAAACGGCCCTCTTGGGCATTTGGAGCTACTAGAGCCCACCTAAAATATTCTAAACAATTGTGTGATGAGTTAATAATTACTAGGTGGTATATCGCTAGATTATGGGGCAGTTGGCTGGCTTCAGAGTTTGAGAGGTGTATGGCCGAGAAAGTGGTCTGTTCCAGCCATCGGTGCCTAGTAAAGTTCATTAAGATATGGGGGCAATGGAACACCTACAAAAGCTTGGGCTGAAACGACCTACTTCAGAGTATGTTCGATTGTTAAGTTGCTAGTATGTGTCTCCACCACATAACGTAGGGTACTGTCCTTTATATATGAACAAGTACTTCTTCGATATATTGCTCTCTAATGATGAAGCTCCCTCATAACGTTGTGAAAATCTCGCTGAACAACTTAAGTGATTGCATGGATCTGTTCTACTAAGCAATAACTGTTTTTTCTTTCAAGTGAATTGGAATTTTAAAAATGGATTTATTGGAGTACAGTTCAATAAGAGGGGCTAATAACCAGAATTTTTATTTTTCGCCAGCTTATATGGTTACTCTGTGGACGCTGGACTATAGAATTCATCTTTTAATAGTGTTATCTAGACCACTGCTTTTATCACCTTGGGATGCACTTCATAGTTTGCAGTGAACTCCTTTTTTTGTGGTCTTAAGCATCTTGCATGACACAGTACATACTGTGCCACGGTTTTGTCTCCGATCCCTCCAAGGTCATGGCCTTTCTTTCGTTAGTCGCCTAATTGCTGTGGTTGACAAATAATTTGATGCTGTAAACTGTCTGCTACATTTGGTGACAGATAATTCGATGCATTTAACCTAATGTAAATACAAACACGACTGTTGTAAACAAAAATTGATATCGGGCTGTCTGGTCATAATAAACCAATTTAAAAAAAGTGACAATAGCTTGGTACTGATAATGAAAGGTGGAAGACAAAAGAATTAGGAAATTAATGACACATTGATTGTACATTAATGTAGCCCATAAGTTAATAATGAGCACTCTTCCTCAGAGGGGGATGTAAGAAACACTTCACCTTTTGGGTGAAAGGGACATTTCACAAAGTACACATCAGTATAACTTGGGAATCTGTCCTGAGGACAGAGAGATTATGGAGGACTACGTTTTTCTTTTGGCATCAATGAAAAGAAAGGATCTGGTTCACTAGCTTGACCTTCGGTGAACCATGGTGAAATTGTGGCTTGCAAACTTCGGAATGGTTGATTCACAAACTTCAGGAATGTGGTCCTCACAGGCTTGGACATATGGATACTAAGCGGCCCATAGTAGCTAAAATGGCAGTGTGCTCATTCTCAGGATAAGCGTAGCTTAAATATTTAACACACAAACACAAACGTGTAGACCAGAATAGTGCCTAACCGGACATTGGTTTTTTTTAAGGTACAGAAATCACGAGTGCATGGCCAGGGCATCGGGCTCTGCCCATCTAGATCTTGGACCTTCTTGCACCCTATTCATTAAAGGGGACTAGTAGCTGCATCTTTTTTTCAGCACCCTCATGTGACTCCTCATTTAACTCTCCCTCAGCCTCTGTATCGGCTGCTGTTCTTGCACAGAGCTCTAAGATGCTCTCAAATGCACCTGCAAAGATACTCTGGTAGGTCGGTGGCTGCTGCTGGTCTAGGGGGCTCTCAAATTCATGCTAGGCCAACCTTCTTCAAACTCCTGGATCACTGCAGCACGATTCAGCGATCCTTTCTCCTTTCATCCCAAGAGCTAATGCATACCTGCCACAGCAGCAAGGCAGACTGAAAGTGAAGGCCCGGCCCAAGCCATGATGCACAACCGCTTCCGAGCCACTGCCCGTCAGGCTAGTTAACTGAGGTAATCATACCTAGAACTAACTGTGCCTTCTAAACATAAAATTACCATTTATTTTTGGCCTTCAGACTAAATCATATTAATGTTACCTTAGCTATGCTATGTATTTATATGTATTAAACCGTATGGAAGTGTGAAGCACACTATTCCTATTACCCCATTCTTTGCAGTTTTCCAGTCAATGATTGACCATGTGGACCCATAGAACACTGCATGGGTTATTCCTTTTGGCAGCGGCGAAAAAGCACATGTATTTGTGCAAACAGTTGCTCAGTGTGCACCATTCTTGAACTGTAGAGTGGAACCAGAATTGGAATGCCACCCTGTTCCAATATTGCTCCAGATCTACTGCCTGCAGATGCATGGTAACACAACCCTGTTATAATTTGCATCTTAGTGATCATCTTAAGATTTAATTATAAGAACTGGCGAGATTCAGTTATACAACATACTCTGATTTTATTGCCAAATCCTGTCTTCCATTTATTCCCTTTAACCAATGCTCAGACGTGTGAATAAAGATACTGCTTATTTATTTATGATTTCAGTTAGATGATCGTGCACATTTTTAGTTCTGGGTTAGAAACTGCTTTATTGGTTTCACTATCCTAATGTAATCAAAGAGGTTCATAAATGCATAGAGGGGCTTTATTTGAGTCCTCTTCATTTATTGGTCTGTTAAACTGTCATGCAAATTTTGCTTCTGCCCACCACAGCTAGCTTGAAGCATCGGGCAGTGGGTCAGTCCGTTTCAACCACTGGCTGTTCTGCACGTAGTGACAGCATTTTGTTGCATAACATGTCCATATCTGCCGGAAAACGTCACTTAAGTCTAGACCTGGTGGACAGATATTATACTTGGCAAATGCTTTTTTTTGTATTTCTTTGTTTGAATTAGGTCTTAAAGTAGCGATAATTCAAAGCCTGTAGTACTTTTTCTTTGAGTCATTAAGAGTCCGATTTTTTTCCTGTAATGTGCACTAAAACTAAAAATGGTTTCTACACCTGTTCTAAACACACATGCCTGCTAGTAAACACCCTTTTTCTTGTATTAAACTTGTATGCATTTTTTTATTTAAAATTTTATTGCAAGGATATGACCACCACCATTAGGCGATGTTTTATTTTTTTATGGTCTTACTATAGACTGCTACAGCGCTCTGTCCAGAGACGCCATTGTAAACCCTACTTCAAAGAGCCAATCCTTTGTCAAGATTTGGATTGCTTTCATGTCCGTCTCAGTTGCCTGGCTTCTGTGTATTGCTTTCCTCCCTGTGTTTGACCCACAGGAACTTTTTAGGTCTCGCCTAGGCAGCGCTTGCGCTGTCTCTGTGAGACATGCTGTATTCAGGATAGGGCTAGAAGCTCTGCCCACTTTTCGCCCATCTTTTTAATTGGCTCCTGTCCTTTGTAAATGGTGGCTTTTCATTGGTCAATAGGCTTAGTAGGCCCTCCTTAGTACTATCTTTTCTCTTCTGATAATCCCCATTAGTGCACCCCCTGTTACATGTGTTGTTACTCGGTAGGCTTTATTTACAGCCTCCGAGCACTATTTTCTTAAATAGCTTTGTACACGCTCTCCCTCGATGGTTTTTTTTCCCTTCATTTATTCAGCGCGGCACGCCTTGGCAAGAGTAATGGCGGCTGCACTTTTCTTTTATTTCCTGGCCGAACGCGGCCACATGCCTTTGTTTTTATGTTTATTTATGGATTTTTTAAATTGGCGGCACCTGTGCTTTAGCTTTAAACATCTTAAGCTATAGTGCAAATGCCGCGATTGCTTTAAGAGTAAACAAATAGAAAAAAATGTTGCATTTTTTTCTGTTTACTATTGAAGCAAATGCGACACCTGCACTTTAGCTTGTGATGTTCAAAGCTAAAGCGCGGGTGCCTAGATTGTAACAAAAGTAAATACATAGGTAAAAAACATGCTGCCGACATTTTTTTTTCTATTTATTTACTCTCGTCATAATCACGACACCCACGCTTTAGCTTTGAACATCTTAAGCTAAAGCGCGCGTGCCGAGATTGTTTCAAAAGTAAAGAAATAAAAGAAAAAGTTTTTTTTCCGATTTCTTTACTTTTGAAACTATCGTGGCACCTGTGCTTTAGCTTATGATGTTGAAAGCTAAAGCGCTGGTGCCACAAAGGTTTCGTATTTGCGATAGTTTGAGCTATTGGCATTGTAAATGGCAATGCCTTTTATTTGTGTTTGCAAAACCTGCCAGTGGTGTTTATTCACCACTCGCAGGTTTTGTAAACAGATAAATAAACGCATTGCCATTTACAATGCTAATAGCTCAAACTCTTGCACATGCAAGACTTATTGCATTGCAAATTCTTGTTGGTTTCTTCGTTGTTAGATGTCATTCTTTCTAAACGAAATGCCCCATTGAAAGCTGAGCCATGTTGAAACTAATGTTTCCTGCCTGTCGCAGCCACCTACTGGTCACTAGAAAAAAATCTGTAGCAGATGTATTAATAATACAACATCGATCTTGACAGACTACTATAAACAACCATTGTATGTCATGGTAAGAAAGATCGATTGGCATTGCCGGTGCTTGTTATTTTTGTGACATGATTGCAGAGAAAGAAAAATAAGTACATAAAAAAAAAATGTAGCCATCGTACCAGCTTGCTAAGGCCAGACCTGTGTTTTTCCACTGCCTTTTTTTTACTTTTATATTTTCTTACACCCAAACCTATCAGTGGTCATTTTCCCAGCAGTCAGAGATCTGAAAGACTTGCCACCATTATTTATAATTGAGGCATCTTTTTCTAGGAGTAACTCTTTCTCAAACTGGTGACCAAGACAAAACTGACCTGTTCACCTAACTGTCCACTGCCCGTGTGGATATTTAAAGAGTGCTCCGATACCAACCCACTGATTCCAATGACTATCATTACTGACTATCCTCCTGTTCAACACCACACAGTTTCAAAGTTGCTGTTGTAATACCTGTCTATTAGAGAAACCCAGCCAGGACTCTGAGTTATCAAACTACTGCTCAATCTCGCTGCTGAATTATTTGGCTGAGCTGACCGAGAGGACAGTTTTCCATCATCTTACTGCCTTTGTGGAGCATAACAACTTTCTACATTCCTCCCAATTGTGGTTCTGGACAAGTGCCAGCACCGAAGTAGTGTCTGTGTCTTCCATGGACAGACTACTTATATGCCCAGATGCCAATCTTCCTGCAGTATCAATTCTGCAGGATCTTTCTGCTGCCCTTGATACTGTGAGCATCAGTTCTCCTTGATCGTCTGGGGGATCTTGGTATTTTCTGCAATGTATGGGAATGGTTCAGCAGTTTTTTGTCTGCTGTATGATTCTAGATAAAGGCGGGCATTCATCCTTCATCAGCATGGAGTCTAAACTGCTGTGTACCTCAGGGTACAATAAGGTCCCTATTAGTATTCAGCATTATATGGCCTCACTGGCACGATTGATTCAGTCCCAAGAGTACCACTGTTTCCTATATACTGATAACAGTTCATTTTAAAGCTCGCTAATGACCCACGTCAAGATGCTTCTAAACATTTTTATTGGCTATCCAGAGTAGAACTCTAAACAGTTTTATTTCCTATCTAGAGTAGAACAGTGGATGCTTCATAATCACCTCAAGTTAAATGGGAGCAAAACGCAGATCGTGGACTCCTTGCGAGTTTGCCATTTGTGGATTCTCCCTTTTTGGCCTGTGACTCTGGCACCAAAAGCCAAACTAGTCCAGTGTATGAAAAATCCAGGGATCAAAATTGATTCTGCTTTAACTCTATGCGACAAGGTAAATGTTGTAGTCAATTGGTGGTGCTTCCGATTTCCCCCACAGTAAAGAGAATTCTCCATCTGTTCCCTTTTCCTCATAAGGTGACGATTCTAAATGCCTTAAATTGGTAGGATCGACTATTGCAACATGGCCCATCTGGCGCTACCAGACTAATTGATTTGAAAGCTTAAGGTAGTCCTTGCACAGCCAGATTAGTGCTCGGCCTCAGAGTCCGGGACCACATTTTAGAAGTCTTGCCCTCCCTTCACTGGCTTCCTGCTTAAGAATGCATTATTTTAAGATCCCTGTGCCTTATTCACAAGGCACTGTATTCAGTGAGTGGCTCTAGCAGTGTGGGATTTGTTGGAAGCCATTTTCCTCCAGGCGTTAGTTACGTTTTTCTGGTATTTGGGTTCAGTGACAAAATACCCCAGTAGGGGTAGTACCCCACACTATAAATATTTAAAAATAAATGATGTGTGCAGTGCACAATCTGTGGTATATCCAGCATGCAATGATTTAAATATGTTCAACTATGACTTGAGTGGTTAAGACAAACCATTGTTCTGCATAAGCAAGTTCCCTCAGTGGTGACAATGACTCTTAATTCACGGACACATTCCTTTTGACTGGAAATTAGATTGAGATTGATAACAGAGAAAGTGTAACCCTATAAGGAGGTCAGTCCTTAATTGCGCACAGTGAAGGAGAGCACGTTGCAGCAGTTAATTTAGGAGGGGTTTTCCATGCCTAAACCAGTAATAATACAGTATTCATTTGTAGGTAGTTCACATGGGACTGATTTGTGCTATTATTTCTTGCTCCCCCGCCATGAATGTATATAAGTGATGAATGAACTTTTGAGATTTTCAGCAGCCTATATTTACACCTGGTAATCCAAAGCTTGGTCACGATGATTAATGAGCATTGTTGCTTATAAGAAATGAGTCTACGGAGCATGAAGTTGTTTTGCGTTTGCTTAACTTCTTTTTAGACATTGGCTGTGATTCAGGTTCTATATACTGACATCCAATTACCAATGCATTTTATTTTAAGCAACAAGGCTTTTTATTCTTTATCCTGCACCTTTACATGAAGATGGCGACCATTAGTTTGAACGGTCTATGAGACAGAGTACAATGGAGTATTCATGAAACAGCCACCCTGATGTTATGCTAACCAAGTGACTTAATTTGGGATACGCCTATTCACACCAGAAGTTAGGCTTTTCCTGAAACTTTTCTACAGCTGTAGACTCGAATATGCCCCTAAAATAAAGCTTCATTTTATCACCCTAATCCCGATTTCCTGCCGGGTCGTTAGCTTAAGTTTAAATTTTTTATGCTTGCCTTTCTAAATTCCTAACTTCAAAGGTATGTGTTGTGTGTGTGTTGTGTGTGTGTTGTGTGTGTGTGTGTGTGTGTGTTTAGGATTGTCTTTCCATAGGAAAAGCTTTTTTGGTTTGCTTATATCTTTAGCGCCCTTAGACGAATCTTTACAAAACTTTTTAAAAAATAGAATTTCCACCTCAGCTCTTTCCTGGAACGTTTTGGGCTGAAAGAAAAAAAGGGGGGGGTCCCAAAACGTGTTTTGCCCATTAATTTTTAGGCACAGCTAAAGCTCAAACTGCTGAACCGATTTACACTAAATTTGACAAAGTCCAGAAAGAGTGAGACTTTTGTGGTTTGGTGTAAATTTGTTCAGGAGTTTTTGAGCAATTAATGGTCAAAAACATATATTTCACACCATGGAGGATCCACAGAGCTGACAGATGTCCTGCTGAGATCTGATTGGCTGCCACCACAAAATTTAGGAAGTAGCGGCAGCCATCCTAGGACTCTGGACTCAGTCCCTAGTCCTAAAAAAAAAAAAGCAAACAAGGACATAGGGGCAAGTTAGGTCTGCTGGTTGAGGTCCCAGAGGGACCACGCCTGGGGCAATTATTTTTTAATTTACATTTTGCCTCCTATTCACAGAGGATACACGAATCCACAGTTAAATAAACTAATATAAAAAATGCAGGCTCCCATTTGATAAAAAAAAATCCCTCTGAGTGTGCAGCGCTTTGGTAAATTGGGGGGAGGGGGCGCATCCGCCCCGCTTCTAAGAGACCCAGCGAACCCCATCCCCCAAGGCAGGTATTTTAATGAAGGGGAAAGAGCCCCCCCTTAAGTCTAAAAAGGTTCTGGGGACCCCATCCCCTAGTCCTGAGGTAAGAAAAGAACGGTGGGGGCATGCACCCCCTCTCCCCCCCCCCACTCAAAGACTAATTAGGCCCCAGGGACCCCATTAACTGGGGCCGAAATCTATAATGAAAGGGGAGGGGTGCTGCTCTGCTCCTCTCCTTGAGCATTTAATGGCCCTGGGGACCCCATCCCCTGGGGCCTGCCCAGTTACTGTGTCTCAGGGAGCCAACCTCCGAACACAGTAGTTTCCTGATGCGGGCAGGGAAACATACGTTTGCTCCCACCTGCTGGAGCATTTCTAAATCTCCCACCAGACGGGAGCAAACATGCCTTCCCTGAGAGGATCTATTCAATTGGTTGAGTTTACATTCCTGTTGAAGAATATCTGTAGTTTATGAGGGCAACCTAAGTGATCTAAGACCATGTTCCTCTTCTCTGGATGGTTTAGCCCATTAGCGTGTGATGAGATTGCTTTTAGGGCTGCGGAGTTGTCGCATGATATTGTGGTGTCATTGATAATGAGGTCCTAGTAATGAAATCTAAGTTGGAGAGTCCCCCGGTGGGTAACTAAAATGGGGTAGGACCATATTTTTAGTGGTAACTCGTGTAAGGGTATTTTATATCCGTTGCCTTGGTTGAATTGCTTGTGCCATCTGTGACGCGAAGCGATCCAGATAACAAACAAGGACGTTGTAAATTTGTAAAAATAAAACAATAAGAAAAGCAAAAAGAATACAAACAATAAGAGCAAAAGTCCCCGGGAACTCCCACTCAGTTCCCAAATCCCTCCGCTCCTCCCCCAAACTGTAATGAATAAGTGTGGTGATAAGGAGAAGTTGCGGCTCACGCACAGTGCAGTTTTGGGTCAAGTTCGGTCAGCGGACATGTTTAGTACAATCTTACATTATTCAACTGTAAGGAAGGGTTCAGGTTATCATCAGTGGAGATGTGGGCACAACGAAATCCGGGTGAATGCCTGTGGGTCAAGCCTGGCCGTTGGCCAGGAGCCAGTAGTCTCTAAAATGATGTGTTAAGCTAGATCCTATGGGAGGTATCACTTTACTAGGGATCATAATGCAACGGGTGCCTTGGTTCAGACAAGATTTCTTCAGGACCAGTACAGAGGGGCCCAACGAGATTGGGTATGTGTATGCCTGAGACCGTGTCACAGAGTCAGAGACTTTGAGGCTAATAGGCAGGTAAATAGTAACAGGCACCGTGAGGGGTCTGAGTAAAAGTCATCAAACCTGTAATGGGAAACTATAGAGTGCAAAATAGTGAAGTGTTAGTAGGAAATGCACATTTGAGTTTTGGGCCAAGAGTATGGAAATACATCCTAATAGGTAACGAACACCAGACTAAGCGTATCCATGCTGTATTATAACAATCTTACAGTTATTAATGCTTCAGGGTTTTGGATATCGGCTTTTACGAGAAGGTGTCCATCTCAGCCTCCTCTTTTTCATCCAAGAATTTTGCCAAATCTCTGTGGTCCGTAAAGATATGCGTCAATCCCTCAACATTGATCCAGGTTTTACGCCACACCCTTAATTACAAAGGCCACTTCTTTCGGAAAGGATTCGTAGATATGCCTATTTGGTCACTCCCCTTTTAGAGACTTTTTTCATTCCACTTAAAGCACTAGTCATGGGGGAGGCTCTACACAGCTGTATTTGGGCCCCGCTTCCACATTAAAGGAGGAATTTTCTACTCCCCTCCCTCTCCCCCCGCAAGTTTATTTTTATCAGTAATCACTAACCTTATTGTAAATGAAAGGGCACTAAAATGGGAACTGTAAGCAGTCCAGGAAGGTTAAAATGGTGCACATTTGTTGGTAGGAAGTATTTTACTACATTGGGTTTATGTTGATTTAATTTTATATTGCATTCGAATGCCCGGAGGCGTCTAGGCGCTTATGCTAACTAAGATAGGAACCATAAGAAAACTGTACTACTCTAATGATTAAAAAGCCAAGTCTTAAGAGATTTCCTGAAGGACAGGTCTGAAAAGTTCTTTAGCACCATGGGTAGAGAGTTTCATAGCTTTGCCGTCCTTAACCAGAAGCTTCTACCTCCCCAAGAAGCTCATTTGGTCCTTGGTAGCACTAAACACTTGGCTTCTGAAGATCTAAAATTTCTGGAAGGAACATACCAGCTAAATCTGTCCTGGAGATAGCTTGGGCTTATATTATGCAGTGCCTTATAGGCTATGCAGAGAGCCTTGAATTCAATCCTCTTAGCCACAAGAAGCCAGTGTAGCTTAGTTAGAGCCTGAGATTCGGACTGATATTTTGGGATTCCCAACAAAAGGTGAGCCGATGCATTCTGTAGCAACTGAAGTTTATGGAGAACGTTTCTCTGGTCACCCATGAATAGGGCATTCCCATAGTCCAGTTTAGCTAGGACAAGAGAAGTGACCACCATTTTCTGAGGGTATGAAAAGACACATTTTCCTAATATTTTTTAGAGTTAAGAATACCGATGACGCAAGTACATTAACCTGGTCTTCATAGTTAAGTTTATTATCGAAGGCAATCCCTAGATTATTTACTTTCCGGACCAGCAAGAGAAGTGCCCCCATTTCCTGAGGCCACCAACTTGGTGACCAAAACAAAATATCTGTGTCCAGGAGAAGGACCTTCTTTTCCCAGAGTAAAGCTTTAGGCAGTTTAACTTAATCCAGCTACCTATATAGGACATACAAGAGTTGAATCTAGACGCAGTGTCTTCGGGATTGCTAGATATCAATACCACTATTTTGGTATGATCGGCGTAAGACACTGCCGAAAACCCAAATGATTTAATAAATCTATCCAGTGAGGTGACATAAATATTGAAAAGAGTAGGGCTCTGCAAGGAGTGCTGAAGCACCCCACATGACAGGCTGAACTGATCAGAAATGAGCTCTCCTAATGCAACGTGCTGCACTGTCTCTAGTAGAGAGCTAGGTGTCATGCTGTCCATCCTTATCCTGCTGTCCATCTTTATAGTCAATAATAAGGCTGTGCACTTCCTAAGATTTCTTCTAAGCTCTGCATGAGAACAGAAACCTAAAATGTATATACCAGCAACAAAATACAGTGGGCGAGTTATAATATCAAGTAGTTGGGTTAGAATCCTTGTAGGAAGAAGTATGTGCTGCCATTTGCTTGAGTTCAGTATATATTGGCCACTATCTTTGGCAATGGTGACACTTTTTGGTGAGAATAGAAAATCTGTTGGAACAGTGGCAGTCAGTTGCCCCGCTGACACTCTCGTTAGCGTTAGTTGGATGTGAAAGGTGAATTTGTTGGCCGTGGAAATTGAATTCCTTCACACTCTGAGCCTTACACCTGTGACTAATTTTGATAAGGATTTCGTAAATGATAGGAGATTATAGAAATGTTCAATATAAGTTATGGATATAACCTGTGAATTGGAAGGCACGAACTGATATATCAGTCCAAATTAACAAGTTCTCAGGTAATTCATGTGTGTTGTTTGCACTCACCTTTCCCCTCTTAAACATTTGTCCTGGTGTCACTATTTTTCCATAGTTGAGAGATTGTAAAATTACATATTGTTTCAGGATTTTTTTCAGTTGGGATGAGAAAATATTTGTGATAAACAATTGATACATGTCTTTCAAGTCACCCGTGTCATGAGGGTGACTTTCAGCCAGTACTGGCTTTTAACCCCTTAGTGCCAAAATCATGGTGGGCCTTGAACACTAGCTTGAAAGTCACCTTCATGACTTAGGACCATTTGACAGCTGTGCTAGAGGGAGAGAGTTTGTTAAAAGAAGAAATTGTTTGGCTTTGTTTGAGGCTAATATAAGCTTCGATCAAATCAGTGGCCTCAAGATTGTAAAATTATGCTCAGCTATGACCCTACATAGGTCAAGAATAAAACGTGCCCATGCTACCTTTTCCAAATAGGCAATGAAAAAGTAAAATTTATTTTATTTAGCATGAATGTGTATGTAAATTCACCTAATTTGGAAATTTGGCATCTATGTGGCAATCCTGGAGCTACGCGAGACAAAACTGTCCTAACTAGATGATCTGGACGTCTGTCAGGTGTGACTCATTCAGCCAGTAGTTAGGTTTTTGGTATTGGTTGAGCATAAAATACAACGTGCTAATAGGGCCATTTTATACAACAACATTAAATAATTTACTAAAAGTAACTTTTACATGTTGATAAACTGAATTAAAATGAACCGTTTTGCATTGATTTGCAAACAAACCTGTGATGAAGTAAACACCACTAATTTTAGAAGCTCGCACACTACGCAGACTTGCCAAATGAATTTTCACAAATCTTCAGTGCACTTAGCCTTGGCTGCAGTGCACAGAGGCACTTCATTGCAGGACAGAAAGTAGAGGGAACATTGCTCCACTGCCTTTCTTTCTCTTCCATAAGTAACTATTCCTCCAAAATGGCTCTGCTGCTCAGAGAGGGCTTCAACGTTCATCAGAGGTATTAGATCAGCTTGGTCCTTGCAGAGTAGTTCAAAACCCGAATCTCATTAGGGCTAACACCGCAGAATATCACAAAAACCAGAGTTAATTCTGGAACAAAATTATAAGTCAAATTGATATTTTATGTGCCGTTGGGACCCAGGAGATCCAGAATTGTTCGTTTTTTAAACCTTTTTGACCCAAAGTGTAATTGCAGTTATGCACTATAGATGTACACTTTAGTCAAAAAGCAAAGGTGGTTTATTTTTGCTTTCCCAATTACGGAAAACGGGCCACCCACCCCAAGTACCAGCTCCAGAGATGGCTAATCCAAAACTTCTTCACTTATGTTATTTTGATTTATAAAGTGCATTCTCATGCGAGTGGTGAGTCCTTACCAAGGAGGACTTGCTCTCTCCTGCCTAGCAGACATGCACAAGTAACTGACTGCCACTCCGATGGAACAAGCTGGCAGTCAAGAAGGAGGTGAAGACCTCGTTGGCTGATCTGACCAGGGAGAGCCAGATGCTGGGGGAGAGGGTCAGCAACTCTGCATATTCCATACTGAAGAGGAAGACAGACTTGTAAGAGACTGAGATGACCACATGAGCATTAACAGAGTATAGGAAATTAAGTTGAAGTACAAAAACCTGGAGGACAGATCCTGTAGAAATAACATTTGTATGCGAAAAAACTCAAATCAGTTGAGAGTTAAAGTGTAGTTCCATTCTGCGCTAGATTTTTCCACTAGCTGGTCGGTGCGCACGACTCCCAAGAAACTGGAATTGTACGTGCGTACAGAATGAATCTTCCAATTAATACAATAATACATTTTTTTAAAGCACGCAGCCACTTCCTAGGAAGCGTCCCGGCACTAGCAGCAGAAAACCAGTGACCTAACCATTTGAGAATACAAATCCAGTTGCCGAGCTGCAAAGAGAATGGTCTTTAGCTGTTTACGAAAGATTGATTCAGAGGGAACGGCGCAGAGTGCAGTAGGAAGGGCGTCCCAGAGCTTAGAAGTCAGGAAAACGACAGACCTTCCACCCCTTCTCGCCCTTGTCACTCTTGGAACTTGTAATAGCATCATAGATTGTAACGCAAGGCTCTACTGTGAGAGTACACTTTCAGTCTTCTCAAATACATCTGCCCTTTCGAGTGAAAGGCTCTGTACGTGTAAATTAGTGCTTTAAATTAGATGCGACAGCTGATAGGCAGCCAGTGCAATTGGTGAAGGGAGGTGGAAACTGATGGGCACGCCAGCACCTTCAGACTTGGATGTGCTGCAGCATTTTGAATGATCTGCAGGTGATGCATAATAATAATAATAATAATGCATTTTATAGAGCGTGCGGCTACCTCCAACGGAAGTGTCCCGGCGCTAGCGGTAGATACAGATTGCATGCAAGGGCTGAGGAATTGAGCAGTGTTCTAAGTTAGGCTGAAGAGCCAGGTTTTTAAGGCCTTTCTAAACAGGGGCTCTGACTTCGCCTTTCGAAGGTGCGCTGGCATAGAGTTCCACAGAGAGGTGGTTTTCACAGCGAAAGCGCGACCCCCCCCCCCCGTCCTGGCTTTTTTGAAGCGCGGAGTCACCATTAGGTCCTGATGGTTTGACCTCAGAGATCTTGATTGGTGATATCTCCGGAGTCTGTGCTTCAGATATTGGGGGCCAGCATCTCTGGTGGATCTGAAGGCCAGTGTCAGTGCCTTAAACTCGTCCGTCTCTTGACCGTCAGCCAGTGAAGGCTCCGCAGGTGGGGAGAGATGTGGTGGCGAAGAGGCACGTTTCTGATCAGCCTGGCTGCAGCATTTTGTATGATCTGTAGTTTTCTCAGCAGGTAATCTGGGAGCCCCAGGTAGAGACTGTTTGCGTAGTCCAGTTGGGAAGTGACAAGTGCATGGACCACATTTTTCCTGCATTCCATTGGCAGGAAATGCAGGAATTTTCGTAAACTTTTTAATTTCCAGAAGCAGGCGGAAGTGACTTTGCAAATTTGGGCACGACCAGATAAGCTGGAATCAAACCTGAAGCCTAGGTTCCTAGCTGAGTTCACCGGGCTAGGAGGGGGGTTAAGCTCAGCCGGCCACCAGAGTTCAGACAGAGGAGGAGAGGATTGGTTAAAAAACAGAACCTCTGTTTTATCAGTGTTCAGCTTCATGCAACTGTCTGTCATCCACGCCGAGATTATTCGCAGACATTGCTTGAAGTTCATGAAGGCTGCCTCCGTGTGTACTTTAAAAGAGAACACTAGCTGAGTGTCGTCAGCGTACGAGACCACCTTCACGCCACACTGTTCAATCAGTGAGGAGAGAGGGGCCAGGTACACATTAAAAAGGTTGGGGCTCAACGCCGAGCCCTGCGGGACCCCACAGCTGATAGGTCTGGAGGCAGAAGTAAATGGATGCAGGAACACGTTTTGAGACCGGCCTTCAGGTAACAAGGCAAGCCCAGCCCAGGTACAGACAGTTTGCATAATCCAGTTTGGATGTCACTATCGTCTTCCGATTGGTTTCTGGGACTAGATGAAGCATTTTCCTGAGAGATTTAAGAGTAAAAAAGCAATTGGCCGAGACTGCCTTAATCTGTGGTTCGAAGGGTAGATTAGAAGCCAAGGTTTCTTACACTCAATGAGGGTACAGGAGGGGGGGCCAGTTCCAATGGCCACCAGTTATGAGAGTCTAAGTGGATGCTGGTGCTGAAAAAAAGAATTTGTTTTTTCAGGACTTAGTTTATGGCAATCATCAGTCATCCAGCCCCAGACCCCCTTCAGGCAATGCATGAAAGCATTGAAAGCGTCCACCTCATTCTTTTGTATGGTCAGAATCAGCTGGGTATCATCCGCATAAGAGATTGCACGCATATCCCAGGCTTCTACCAGACTGGCAAGGGGCGTCAGGTAGACATAAAAAGGGTAAGACTCTGGGCCGAGCCCTGGGGCACCCCACAGTGAAGAGGTTTGAAGGTGGATGTAAATGGGGCAAGGAAAACCGCCTGAGACCACCCTTCCAAGTAGGATTTAAAGCATGCCCACGCCTGGCCCTGGACTCCCAACAGACCACAGCTTGTTAAGGAGGATTGAATGCGAGACAGTGTTGAATGCCGAAGACCGATCCAGAAGCACCACCATAGCCATGGCATTCTGATCGAGGTTGTCTGTAATAAATTTGGACACTTCCTGTAGAGTGGGTTCTGTGCTATAGCCAGCACAAAAGCCTGATTGTATATCGTGAAGGAGGTGGTTAGACTCCAAATACTGGGAGAGTTGGCGGCTAACCACCTTCTCTAACATTTTTGCTGCAGCAGGCAGAAGCGAAATAGGCCTAAAATTACTCCACTCCTTAGGATCTGCATTAGGCTTATTCAGGAGAGGAAGCAAAAGAGACTGCTTCCAACTCTCACAACTGCAGACTCCAAGGAGGAGTTCAGCAGCTTGTGCAATAAGGGAGTGACAAGATTGGTGGCCAATTTCAGATTGACCGGGGGACATTGATCAAGCAGAGAGACAGATTTAGAGTTGGCTAGCAAAGAAAAAGCTTCCTCCAAGGAAATAGATTCAAACTTAGACAGTAGAGGGCTAGAGTACGGCATATTCTCCAGAGTCAAAGTCATCAGTGACAGGGCAGGGAATTGATCGTAGATCGATTTTAATTTTATTGAGAAAAAAAAGCTAGAGAAAGCTTCACATAAACTGGCTGACGGGGTCAGGCCACTGAGGGAAGACCTGGGAGACGAGAAAGAATTGACCACTTTAAAACGTTCCTGAGGTTTATTGGAAGCAGTTGAAATCGAGGCGGAAATAAATTCCTTATAAGCCCTACGAAAGGCTTTACACAAATTTGCCAAGGCTTTCTTATTAGAAGTTTTTGCTTCCTGATTATATCCTTTCCTCCAACTCCGTTCAAGGTTTTTGCAGTGTGACTTTCCGGCTCGTAAAGCAGGAGAGAACTAAGGAGTCGACAGCCTAGAGCTCCTCACAGTTACCTTTCTTAATGGGGCTAAGGAAAGCCAGTTGCTCACTTTTGCGAGGTGAGAAGGCACCAAACCCAACCGTTCCAGAGGAGTAGATAAGAGAGCCTCCGACAACCGTGGCTCTGAGATCGGACGCCAAGAACGAGAAACTTTCTGGAAAGTAGGCTGCTGGCACGTGGTCTAACGGCTAGGGCAGTCAACCTCAAATCTGTGGATCTGGGTTAGAGTCTCGGCAATGACGCTCAGCATCCTGTGATTCTGGGCAAATTACTTAAGTATCAGAGGGCTTTACATGAGCACCAGTTGCGTTACACAAGGTTACACGAGACTGATACCTTCGGGGCAAGTTCGCGCTATATAAAACTCCGGGAAAAAAAGAGAAGAAAAAGACTGATTAGAATTAATCTTAAACGGCATCAGTGATCGGACCATATAAGCTTGAGTGCAGGCTAGTTTGGACAGTTACAGAATGTGAGAAAATAAGATCTAAATTGTGTCCCGCCATATGGGTCGGCTCATGCACATGTTACTCAAGATTGAAGCCCTTTCAGGTGTCCAAAAATTGTTTGGCCGGCACACAGCTAGAGTTATCAATATGCAGGTTAGAGTGTCCAAGTAGCAGAAAATTTGAGGTCATGGAGAGTTGACCTACCAGATCGACAAGTAGGCAAAGGGACTCATTTATGCTGTTCGGAGGTCTGTAAATCAAGGCACCAGCTAGCGTGAAAGAGGGATCTATGCCTATAGAGAAGGAAAGACCTTCTATGGTCCCAATGTTTACTAATTTGGAAATAGTGCAACGCAGTTGTGGCCGGTATGACTCGCGGGTGGAGGGGGTCAGTGGGTTAATTTGAAAAAAACTTACCTTCCCGGGTCCCGCGCAGTCGCAGCTCCTGGCTGGGTCCCGCGGTAAGGAGCCTCCCTCCCCCAAGCCAATCACAACGCGGCAATGGCAGCATTGTAATTGGTGGGGACGGCCATTTTCTCTATGTAGGCTGCATGGGATTATGAACGCCTTCCACTGACTGCGCCCATAAACCTGTCAGAAGCAATACTAGATGCACAAGAAGGGAGATGTATAATTAAGGCTCCCGGCTCTCCGTTTAAATGGATTTTTACATATAAATGCAGACAGAACTATTTTTCCTTAGTCTGCATTTATATATATATAAACGGAAAAATACTGACAAACCAGATTCAGACAATCCTGCCAAGCAGCCGTGCTCCTGCCCAGGGTTGCTTAATCTGGTGCATAGAGTACTGCAGCTGCCCTCGGCGCATGAAAGGCACCTTCCTATGGGGGCAGACTCTAAGCGCTGCATTTGGCACTCTCTCCCTGTATGCCATTCATCAGGAGTGGACCCCCGTGGGGAGCCTGGTGTAGTCATCCTCATCCGGCGCGTTCTCCCAGTGGGGAGTGCATTGCTTTATAGGGTGTGCATTTTCACAGCCCCATTGTTCTTTAGGTACCGCAGGAGGGGGGGGGTTAATGTCCCTGTTAAAACTAACTGCTACAGCATCAGAATTTATTCACGACTGCGCAGTCGATGCTGAACCATCTGCTGCACGTTAACTTTAATTGGTGTGCACAATGTGGTGCTGTTGCGACTTTGACAGCCATCTAGGATGATTGGATGGCAGTTTCAGGAATGTTTTCTGGTGCCACTAAAAAGCACACCCACATTAAGGTCGCTGCATCGGCAAAACATCATGTGTTTCTAGCACCTTCGCCGCGAACGGAATTCCGCTCAGGTGCTGGACATTCCGATCGCGGGCGTGGTCGTGACGAGCTCAGCTCGTCATGCGCACACGCCCACCGCGCAGCATGACGAGCTGAGCTCGTCATGAGCATCGAAGGGGCTAGGCATATCACTTTATTTCCATATGCCTGTAAACAATGCATATGACCAGATGAAATTCAGCTGGCGCTCAGTTAAAGCACTCCAAGACCTTTGTGTCGAGTTCCATTGTTCTGCGTGTTCGCTCCGGGGGGAAAATATTTCCTATGTTGAAACAATGCGTTTCGCACCCTCCTCCTACCCTCAAAAATATAAACACTCACCTTAGGTTTTAGCAATTTATAAACAGATTTATCATAGTGTATGCTGGAAAATAATGATCTCCGACAAAAAAAATAAATAGACATTCTGCCAAAAAGGATTATGTAGGTCTAAATCCCAGCAAAGTTGTTCTGCAATGAAAAAACAGAATGGTTTGCTCCCCCAAAGACACAGCTTGACATTTTGAATGCATTGCAAATGTGACTAGATAAGAAAAGGATTTAAAAGCCTGTTTACAAAAAGGGGTTTCTTAATGCAAGTTACTCAAGGTCTGTTTAGGCCTACGCTCACTTAAAATTATTTTGGCAAAGATTTCAGATGAATGTATTTTGTTTACCTAATTTGACCTATATATAAATATATCTACACCTGTAACACCTGAATGCAAGTGTGCAGTGTCTGTTTAAATAAATGTGAAAAAATACAAGCTGCAGCATCGTCTTTTGCTTGCAACAAAAAAAAATGTGGATAAATACAGATAAAATTACCAAAAAATAAATATGGATAAATACAGATGGAAATGAAGTACCATAAAGCCGGGAGCCCATATATATAATCCATGTTGGTAAGTTGAACTCAAGGGATGTAACAAATGTAGCCTCCTATGCTCGAACTTCCAACAAGAATACAACATGCTGCTTATGCTTTATTAGTGACAAAGCTATTAGGTGGGTGACTTTCACTTAGTGCACAACCCAGAACTTGATAGACACCCAAGGTATAGATATTATGTTTGGTGTGAAAGACACCCCCAGGATAAGAAATATTCCTTCTCACACAGCCACAGATCCTACTCTAGAAATGACCTGGCCTGGAGTACAAGCATGTTAATAACTCAAATGCTTAAAATTGACCTCATTACTATATTGGGCCATGTGTCTATTATATGAGGCTTCGCTGGGGGAAGCAACATGTCCCTAACGCCACTTAGCAGTTCGACCCAACGATTCTCAAAGATAGACTGTATGAAATCAAAATGAAGGATCACATTCAGTACTTTTAAATCAATCAGACAAACAGTCCCACCCTCAGTTCTGTGGGATGCCTTTAAGGTGATGATTTGGGGAAAAGAAATATCCCAAGAGCACACAATTGGTCCCTCACAAAGACCACCACATTAGAGATGAAATTGAGGGGGAAAAAAGTAAATACAAGAATAAGCAAACCATATCGTCTTTGAGGGAGATTAGAAGCTTGAGGAGTCAGAATTTATTATTGACTGAATGCTCATAGAATGATACTGCGACTAAACAATTATGAAATATCCTCGAATTTCTGAAAAACCTGCATGTATAGAATGGTTCTATACATGGAACTGAAAAGCATCAGAGATGCCTTTCATACATTGTGCACAGATCTGTGTACCAATCAGTGCCCAAATACTCAGAAAATCTCAGACTTCCTTAAGTCTATTCACCTTTTCACACTCCATGAGACACGACCTGGAGATGGCACTATTGACAGATGAGATAGAATCAGTTGTCAAAAGTCTCCCTGCTAATACAATAATACAATATGGGCCCAGACAGGTTCATAAATGCTTTTTAGATTTTTCTTGATATTGTCTCCCCAGTTAGCAGCCCTCTTCAGCTCATTACGAGTGTCTGGTAGAGTCACAGATACAAGGGGAGGAGGTGGGCGCAACTCTAATATAGAAGGTGGGGAAACCCAAGGAGCAATCCTCTTCTTGCAGACCTATACAGCTGCTTAACTGCAACTTCAATATTTACAGGAAAGTATTATCAGACAGATTGGAGGTATCTATGCTCTTCCTGGTGGACCCAGATCATTCTGGGTTTATCCAAAATAGGTAGGTGTTCGATAATAATTGCTGCATCCTACACTTGAAAAAATCAAACAGACTATCATTGCCGGTGCTCATACTGGCGATCAATGTGGAAAAGGCGTCAACCTCATTGAGTGGGCATTCTTGCAACAGGTCCTGGGGAGGATCGGAAAAGGCCCCATTTGCATATATAAATCTGTTCAGGGTATGCTGCCTGTCGGCACGAGCCTTAGTCAACGGAGACAGATCTGACAGTTTTAACCTCACAAGAGGTATTTGTCAGGGGTGCCTACTTTCACCATTGCTATTGGTACTTTCGGTCCAACCCCTAGCACCCCTACTCAAACAGACCCTGGAGATAGGATCCATACACTTTGGCGGGTTGGCACATAAGATACATTTATTTGCTGATGACAAACTTTCAACCCTGACGAAACCCAATATTTAAATTATTGCTGTCATACACACTAGCCAGTGCTTTGGTGAGGTATCGAGCTTTGAGGTTAATTTTTAACTGAAATGATGGGTATCCAAATCACCCAAACAGCACAGAGCAGGATTGAGTCCCATTTCCCTCTTTAAATGGGTAGTATTAAATACATGGCTATACAAATTGCACCCATGCACCAAGATCTCTATGAAGATAACTACCTGGGTCTCCTAAACAATGTTAAAAATGACCTGCTTGGATGGAGCCCTCTGTTTATTTCATGGATGGAGTGGTAGCTCTAAAATGAATGTCCTTCCGAGATGAATATACTTCTTTCAGGCACTCCCATAGGTCATCTCTAAACACGATCTACTGCAAATAAAAGCAATATGTGGTCAATTTGTATGGCAAAATAATAAGCTCTGAAGGATTATGCAGAGTAAGATAAAGTCAGTAGGTATAGCCAGCCATGGCTCACTACTCCTCTCTCCAACCTAGGTCACAGGCTGAAATGAGCCCCAACATGTCTGAGTGAAGCGATGGACTTAGCCAAACGTGGGACAACCCCGCCTCCAAGATCCAGGTGATCATGGGAATCGGGAGAGATGTAAACCTTCCAAGAATTGCTAGACCACCAACACACCATATTAATATCCCCCTTGAACCGCCAGCTAAGAAGCTAAACAGCAGCAGAAATATCAACTGCATGCTTATAAACTGCAGATCCGCAACCAAACATGCAATGGAACTGGCTGAAGCCATCCTGAACCATGACACTGACATTGCGTTCAGCACTGAAACGGGGCTAAACGACTCCTCTGGTCCGATCCTTGACCTACTAGTCCCTCCCGGTTTCTCCATCAAAGACAGGGAGAACCGCCATGGTGGTGGCATAGCCATCATCCACAAGAATAGCTTTCTCATAGCAGAAACAGACTCCTTCACCTACCCCACTTTTGAATATCTCAGCACGAACATAACCTTAAAGAACAATAAAACTTTGAAATGTCACCTCCTTTTCCACCCTCCAGGCAAAACGCTCTCCTTCAGCGAACACCTAACGGACCAAATTTTGCATTGCTCACTAACCAGGGACAACAATTTAATCCTAGGTGACTTCAATCTACATTGGAATAATGAGAGACTCACAAATTCAGTCCTTAAATGAACTTATACTCAGCAGAGACCTTAACCAGCACTGCAATGTCCAAACTCATAACAGAGCCACCACCCTTGACGCCATCATAGCCCACAACGATACACTAAACACTGTTAACACCCTTGCAGTGGACTGGTCGGACCATCACATCATTCTATTCCAAATCAACCAAGCGAAAATACCTCCAATTCGTATTCAGAAAATCCCATAGTTGACCTCAAAGAAAGATTGATGTCACTACTCCCCTCCCCCCCACAGAATAAATCTCACCAGATGAACTTGCAACTCACTACAACTCAATGACGACTGCCATCCTTGACAAAATAGCTCCTATGAAGCTAAAAGAAAATGTGAAATACTCCCTCAATATCCTGGTTTAACAAAGTCCTCAACTCTGAAAGAAGGCAACTCCGAGCTGCAGAAAGAGACTGGAGAAATAAACTGTCCATAACTCATTTTCTACAGCTCAGAATGAAACGCAGAAAATACAGAAACCACATCATGAAGGAAAAAGCCACATTCTTCTGCAGAGCGCTCGACAAAGCAAAAAATTACCCCAAAGAACTTTTCAACATCATTAAACAAACCTCTAAACCAGCAACAAAGAATTCTCATGTCGCCAGAGAACGTTGTGAGAAATTCGTGAATTTCTTCAGTGAGAAAATCACGAAGATTGAGCTCTCCCTGGACCCCCACACCCGGCTATCCACTGAATTCTCTCCCATAACAGAGACGCTTCCCTTCGTTCTCCTCAAACTCCCAAGCTACGTCTACTACACAGAGCTCTCAGGTTGCAGTCAAATCCCAGGTTCCCCCACAACTCCTAGGAGCTGGAAGATGTTCACTTCACTCATGGAGGAGGACATCTCTAAGATGATTGCTAAATCCAAGCCCTCGTCCCATCTTGCAGACCCTCTTCTGGCCTCCCTGGCAAAGTCTCAACAACACCATAACCCCCCTCTTGACTGAGATAATAAACAGCTCCCTGAGCAGTGGGGTTATGCCAGATTGTCTCAAACTAGGTCAAATCACCCCCCTGTTTAGAAAAAATAAATTAAAAAAAACACTGGCCCGATGACCTCAGCAACTTCAGGCCCATCTTCAACCTTCCCTTCCTGGCAAAAAATCACGAGAAATGTGTTCTTTCCCAACTCATCCAACACATCGAAGCCAATAATCTTTTTGACTCTCTCCAGTCTGGCTTTAGGAAGGGATAATGCACAGAAAGAGCTATACTGAATGTGGCAGATCTAGATACTGATAGATGCTGCCTGCTCATGCTCCTAGACCTATCAGCAGCCTTTGACACAGTCGACCGTAAGCTGCTTTTAGAAGCCCTCCAAATTCGGATTGGAGCAGACGGCTTGGTTCTGAAATGGTTCACCTCATATCTACATAACCGCTCCCAACAAATAAAAATAAACAATGTGACCTCAGATACTTCCTCCATAACAAGGGGCGTCCCCCATAGTTCAGCGCTCTCACCTACACTCTTCAGTATCTACATGGAACCCCTCACCACCATACTCAAACAAGCAGACATCCCTTACCACTTTTATGCCGATGACACCCAGCTCTACTTGGAAATATCCTCACTTGAGGACTTACAACGGCTAAATTCCACTCTCAAAGTCCAAAACTAGCTATCACACAACCACCTGAAACTCAGCCAAGAGAAGACAGAAATCCTTCTCACATCCATCAATGGACAATCCACCCAGGTCAAAGAGTGGCTAAAATCCATTGACTTTTTTAACTGCAAACTGTCTGTAGCTGACTCGGTCAAATCCCTGCGGATCTCCCTGGACCCCATCCTGAGCATGAGTCCACACATAAAAATTACAGCGAAGAGTGCATTCTACCACCTTAAACTCCTTCACAAAATCAAGCCCTTCCTCCTCCTGAAGGAAAACCGTCACATAAGCTGTGCTTCTGTCAAGTCTGGACTAAGGGAACGCAGACACTGACTGTTGCACTTAGCCCCCCTTATAGCCACACACTGGAGTCAAGAGACAATCACATCTCACCCTCCTTAAAAAATCTAAAATGGCTCCCGATTGAACCCCATTACTGCTTCAAAACTGCTTACTTCACTTACAAAGTCCTTCACACCGGGAAACCATTCTACCTTGCATCTAAACTCAAAAAAGCAGGCCAGGCGAGAGATCTAAGGAGCACTAACTCTGCTTCTCATCCCACCCCAAAAAAATACTGAAACAAAAAGCCCTTGCGCACGCTTTCTCAGGAAATGCCCCCAAGATCTGAAACTCCATCCCAGTTTATATTAGGACGAATCCCTCCTTCATGAGCTTCAAAAGACAAATAAAAGATCTTCTCTTAAATCTGCAGCTTAACCTTTCTGGCTCAGATGCTTAGCACACAATCGAATCACATCTGGAATCTCTGCCCCGAGTTATATATTGTTTGTTCCTCCACAGGTGATGTTACCAATGTTATCTGATACCACCTTTATCAACGTTTAGCACATAACCTGTATCTCATCTGGAACCTGTCCCTTGAGCTGTACATTTTGTTCCTCAGCAGGAAATGCCTTGACTGATTTTTCAACAAGATTTATTTTGTAATGTTTTCTAACATTGCCTTGGACATTGTATGTATAACGCTCTGATACCCTCAGGTCTTGCCAACGCTATATAAAACTCAAATAAAATACAAATAGAGAAGTGCTACATGGCTGCATAATTACGGGGGGCTTTCAAGTAAGTGGTCCATGAGGGAAACGGAGAAGCATTGAGCTTATATAGAATAGAGAATCTTGGTGAGACCACTGAGAGAAATCCTGTGGCTGCCTAAGCTAGTAAGACTAGCTGTGGCATATGTGTGGGTTGTGATTAGTTATGGAGATGTCGGACACTAACTAAAGGGAATGGTCTCACCACTTTACTTTCTCCGTTCACTTTGCTGCACGGTGACCTAGATTTTTTGTCAGCCTTGGGTGAGAAACAATTTGCTAATTAGTAGAGAAGGGACTGCATAATGCTAAGGGACATATTAAATAACCAGAAAATTAAACCATTCGTACAGCGTACAAGGGGGTTTGGGATTGTAGAGGAGGGTAGCTATAAGTATTTTCAGCCCTCAAAATTGATTAGGCATCAGAGAGCTAACAACCTTTTAAAACTCTTTACGCATTATAAATCTTTCAAGAGCCTGGTGTTATATTTAAATGCAAAAGTGGGAGAGACCAGTAGGGAAAGACGTACCACAAGAAGAATGAGAGGGCCTGAAGCATGACATTCAGAGTGTGACCCGTAGCGTCTAAGACCGAGAAACCGGGTGTAAAATCATTTCTGATGGATACATCTGCCTGTGGATTCCTCACCATTTGAATTATCCCTTGCGCAGCATTCAACTGAAACTTTTTCATAGCTCTCCCACGTCAACGAGGACGTCACAATCAAACGGCTCTGCATGCGACTCCCAGTGACGTAATCGAAGCCATAAGAAGACCTCGTCGGCGTGCTGACGTCCGTTCCTTTTTTTCTGCGCCATTGACTCGTAACGGTTTTTCTATGACTCTCCATTTCTTTGTAGTCTACATTGTTACAGTTGTCTGTAAACTGTTTCTGTGCGATGGCTACTCAGAAGAAGCCTTGTTTTAAACTCTGTAGGGAATGTGGGGGCTATATGTCTGTCACGGACCCCCACGAAGATTGCCTTTGGTGCCTGTCGTCTGACCAAGACGTCGAGGGATGTTCTTTGCGTTGTCGTATGAATCCGAAGGCCCTCAAAGAGAGGGAAGCGAAGTTGTTTATGGCTCGGGCGAGGAAGGAGAAGAGAGGCAGAAAGAGGACTAAGTCGAGGTCAAAGTCGCCGACTCCACACACCTCGAGGTCGTCCAAAAAGCACAAGAAGAAGCTGCGTCATGGGTCCAAGCATCGCTCTTAGAAGGACATGTCGCCAAAGTCTGTGTCCACGGTCCTGCGGCGTCATAGGAAGGATGACATCTCACCTTCTCATTCACTGCAGGTGACTCCGGTGCATTCTCCGGCGCCAAGGGCTCTCCGGTGCTCAGGGAAGCATCTCCTTTACCTCCGGCCTCTCCGATCCCGGATCCGGTGTCCCTGTCGCCGCAGCCAGAACCTGCCTTACGGCCTCTGCCTATTCCAGATCAGGTAGTTCCAGATCCGTACCCACCTTTCCCGGCTCCAGGTGCAGATCCATCGCATTTTCTGAATGCAATGTGTCATGTTTGCCAGAGCGGTTAACCCATCCGGCGCGCCTGGTGCCCAGTGGGACCGCTTGCCTATAATATGGGTGTTCCCCAACATTATGCCCAGGCATCATTCATGCCGATGACTCCATCTTGGCCTCTCCCGACGCCAAGGCTCTCCATGCCGATCCCGTCCCAGGAGGGAAGGATGGACTGTTCTCCGGAGCCGCCATCTCGACTTCATGTGGCGCCGCTCCTGAAGGGCCTCCATAGATGCAGGCTCCGAGGTCACTGGTGCCGCATCTGGTACCGCCGATTCCAAAGATGCGATCGAGGAGGGAGGCTCAGAGGCTTCTGCAAGAGCAGGAATTCCAGGAGCAGCAAGAGCAAGCTGAGGAAGGAGAGATACTGGATCCTATGAATGAGTTTGAAGGGCTTCAAGAAGCCAGTGGACTGGACACATCACCAGAGTGGGAGCTCTCTTCTCCCAAAGCTCTTCCTTCTCAGGAGGTGGCCTCGTACCATTCAGTCATAAGGAAGGCGGCTGACCTTCTGAATTTACAGTTGCCCACTGCGGAGGTCAAGTCGAACATTCTAACTGAGGTACTGCACTCCCCTACATCAGCGGTGGAACCTTTGCTTCCGTTCAACGAAGCGTTGACAGAACCAATTTTGGGGGTTTGGAGGAAACCATTGTCTGCCCATGCTGTATCCAGAACGGTGGCAAGGTATTATAAGATTGCGCTTGGCGATCCAGCATTTTTATCGTCTCACCCTTCGCCTGAAAGTTTGTTGGTTCAAGCTTAATGTTCCTCTAAGCAATCCGCAGGTTCCTTTCCCTCCACTCCGGGGATAGAGATTCCAAGAAGCTGGAACAGTTTGCTAAAAAGGTGTTTTCATCGGCCAGCATGGCTTTGAAGTCAGCTAATGCCACGTGCCTGTTGGGGCGTTACATCCATGCATTGATGGACACAGCTAAGGAGGTGATGCCTAAGCTGCCAGAAGATGTTCAGGGTCACTTCGCGGAGGTGCTGTCGGACACTCAGGCTGCAGTCCGTCAGGTGATCCAGTTCGGGCTCGATACGGCTGACTCAGTTGCCAGGGTGATGCGCTCTTTGGTGGCAACTAGGAAGCACGCCTGGTTGAGAGGATCAGAATTCTCTCCGGACGTTCAGGCCACGCTGTGGATCTACCTTTTGATGGCTCTAGACTCTTTGGGACCAAGGCGGCCTCGGCTCTGCAACGATTTAAGGATAGCAGAGCTACCACTAGATCCTTAGGCTTGTAATCCCAGCCTTGGAGTTTTGGATACCGGAGATTTCGGGGCTTTGGGAAAGCTGCTCCATTTTGGGGCGGACAGCAGCAACAACAGAACCCACTGTATAGATCATACAGAGGGAAGGGAAGAGGTCGGCGAGGGTCTGCTCGCCAACAGGTCTCCTCCCCTGCCCCCACCCCCTACTGGCTCCACAGGGAAGCAGCTCTAGATCCCCCATCTTGGAGAATGTTGGACCCGCGGGAGGTTGGGTGTCCCATTTTCTCCAAAATTGGAAATCTGTTACATCAGATCTTTGGGTTTTGAATCTTGCAGAATATAGGTACACCCTTACTTTCCCAGAGTTTCCCCCTCCTTTCCCCCCTTGTCAGGGTTGGTGTTCGGAGGAACATCTGTTGCTTTTACAGCAGGAGGTTCTGTCTTTGCTTCAGAAAGGTGCGATAGAGGTGGTTCCGGAGCAGAAAAGGTGTCGGGGATGCTACTCCCGGTATTTCCTGATTCCCAAGAAGGACGGCCGCTTGAAGCCGATCAAAGACCTCAGGATCTTTCATTTTTTCCTCAAACAGGAGAAATTCAAGATGTTGACCCTGGCTCAGGTTCTTCTGGTGCTGCAGCAGAAAGATTGGATGGTGTTGATCGATTTACAGGATGCGTATTTTCACATTCCCATCCTGAAATTGCATCGGAGGTATCTCCATTTTACGGTGGGATCTCAGCACTACCAGTTTGCGGTCCTTCCGTTCGGTCTTACTTCAGCACCTCGGGTCTTCACCAAGGTGATGGCAGTGGTAGCGGCATATCTCAGACAGTCGGGGATTCTTCTAATTGCGATTACCTCTGCCAGGAGGGTTAGTGAGCTGCAGGCTCTTAGTTCTAAGCCTCCTTTCACCTCTGTCCATGCATAAAGATAAGATGGTTCTCAGGACCAGAGCTGCTTTCCTCCCTAAGGTGGTTACTCCTTTTCATCTAGGGCAGTCCATCACTTTACCCACTTTCTAAACACCCCTCCTAAGGAGGAGGAGAGACTTCACTGCCTGGACCCTAAGAGGGCCGTCCGCTTCTAGCTGGACCAGAACCAAGGAGTTCAGGCTGGACGACCAGCTCTTCATTGGTTACATGGGAAAAATGAAGGGCAAGGCTGTCAACAAGTTAATGCTGTCCTGGTGGATCATCCTGTGCATCAAAATCTGCTACGGCTTGGCCAAGAAGGAGCCGCCTGAAGGTATTAGAGCTCATTCCACTAGAGCTAAGTCATCTTCTTCGGCTTTGGCTAGAGGTGTCCCTGTTGTAGACATCTGCAAGGCAGCAACTTGGGGCTCCCTCCACACTTTTGAGAAGCATTACTGCTTGGACTCAGAGGTGAGGAGGGACGGCTACTTTGCATGCTCTGTGCTGCAGGATTTTTTGGTGTAGGTAGGTGGGCATCCTCCTCCGGGAGCGGGACTCCTTGGGGATTCAATTCAAAAGGTGAGGAATCCACAGGCAGATGTATCCTTCAGAAGAACAAGTTACTTACCTTCGGTAACGCTTTTTCTGGTGGATACAGTATCTGCCTGTGGATTCCTCACTGACCCACCCGCCTCCCCATTGCCAGTAAACTGACACCAAAAGGATTATTGTTTATGAAGTTCTTATATTTCATTGTCATTCATGATGTGATGTTTTTTGCTAGGAAATGTCTATTCTATAGAATTTCCAGCTTTCTCCCTTCTCTATTTGGGAGTTTTATGTATACTTGAGAGTTGTTGTATACTTGTGTAAATGTTGTCGGTTCACCCACTCGCCTTGAAGGCACGAAAAAAATGGGTGGAACTGACGTCAGCACGCTGACAATCTCTTCTTATGGCTCCGATGACGTCACGCGGAGTCGTGTGCGGAGCCGTTCCTTTGTGACGTCCTCGTCGACGTGGGAGAGCTATGAAAAAGTTTCCATGGAATGCTGCGCAAGGGGTAATTCAAAAGGTGAGGAATCCACAGGCAGATACTGTATCCACCAGAAAAAGCGTTACCGAAGGCAAGTAACTTGTTCGTTAAGCTAGTACCACAGCCAAAGTAAACTTAAACGCATGTTCCCACTCACTGATGGGTTGTGCTGGAAGGGGATGTGATATGAAGGGGATGGAAATACATTTATGGTCTTGCCCTAAGATTAAAACATTGGAGAGGTGATGAGTCAAATAAAGAAAGTAAAGAGCCTCCTGATTCCTCAGGAACCTCTGGTTACGATCCTGCACATTCGTCCTTCTCGTTGGTAAGGCCTTACACTATGAATGTGGACAGCTATCTTGCATATGCTGTTGGTAGCAAAACAAGATTTAGCCGCACATTGGTAAAAAACTAAACTCATCAGACATTCCGAACAAGTCAAAATGGCTGTGGTCTTTGATGGCCATGGAAATGATCACACCATTTCCATGGCTATATTTGAGGCTATATGGAGGCAGATGATTGTCATTTCCAGGCTTACTACTGCCGTTTGTCTCCATAAACTGTTCATGAATTGTCACTGGATTGGCCCCTGGAAACAGATTAAAGCAGGGGATGCAGGTTGGGACTATGAAGCTTTGATCTGGGGACTTGCATGTTTCTAATGATGAACATCAACACCAAAGACACTACATAAGGACCTGGAGTTTTTTCGGTGTTTGGTAGAGTTGCATATTTGATTGTGAAGAACACAATGCCTGGTTACAGAGGGGCAAAGTCAGAGTTCCCATTAATGTTTGGTTATGATGTGTTTAAAGATTCTCTTGTGATGTTCCCTCCTCCTATTTTTCATGAGGCTGTTCTGGAACGATCACCACTGAAAACGACAGGATGCAATCTGTGGCACGTCTGCAGGAAGCTGTTGACTAATCCACAGGAAGTATTCCTGTAATTTGTTTGGGCTTGAGATACAACTTGAAGTAGTGTGATAAATGTACCCTAATGCATCGGGAGGTGAAGTTGTATGTTGCAGAACACAAGAAGTTGTCACAGTCCCACTACATGTCACAGGCCCATTCCTGTGACCACTCCACTTCTCAATCAAAATTTGCGGGTAAGTCCAAGCATAACGTGAATCAGAACTTGATCTTACCACGCCACTCTTGACATGAGTTCCCTGGGCCATTGTCGACCCCTGCAGCAGATAGAAACCTTCAGAGGGGTCATACTGCAAATCCTTAGGTGTTTCTAGCTCTCTCTTGTGCTCAATCAGGCCCCACAGAATTGCTGGGGTCTCCAATCGGGTTACTGCCGACTTGCACTCTGACCCAGAGATCTATGCCCTTCACTGAAGCCTGTAACAACTCTACTAGTGCCTACTGATTATCCAGTGCTGATGCCCATGTCGGACTCTGAACCACTGTGTGCCCGAGTGCAACCAGTTGTTAGCAGCCTGACTCAAATCCAGTGCCTCTACCTCATAACTATTAGCAAAGGCCCCATATTACTTTGGTTCTGACATTATTCCTGAGCAGGGTGCACCTCAGGATACTGATGATGATGATGATGAGGAGTGTGGTGGCTTGTTCCCCTCTTCATTACCCTAATGATGCTGTATACCTTAATTTACAAAACACCATAGGGCAGATACCTCCTCCCCTAAGACAGTGCTTGACTTGCCACATGTGCTGCCAATGGAGGAAAGTGCCTCATTTGCAGTAGTAGTTCGGACGCAGCTAGTACTATAATTACAGTTGCCATCCATTACAACTAAGACAAATGTTTTGACTGAAATTTTGTAGCCTGGGCAAGCAAAATCCGAGCCCTTGCTTCCATTTAATCACACCCTCCCAAATACCTTGATAGCTACTTGGTAGAAACGATGTTCTTATCCTCCTGTTAGTTTGCAGGTAGACCGCCGTGTAGGCTGGCACCCGATGACCCAGATTTCTCACCAAGCACCCTGTTCCATAAGAGTCTTGTTGTACACGCTTCAAGGTAACTCCTGATTCATTTCCGACCAATCCCCCAGATAGAGAATATAAAGAGTGATGCCTTGGCAAGCGTATTTTTTTTGTATTTTTTTTTTTTATAAAGCTAGCCCGTCACAAGCAACCATAACTGCAGTTTTCCTGTTGGGCTGTTATTCTGATGCTCTTTGGGTCATGGCCAGGGTGATTTTGCTGGTGGTCCCAGAGGACCTAAGGGCCTCTGTGGCTGATGCGATCCATGACAGGCAGGATGCAGTAAAGTATGTCATCTATGCAGGTATATAATGCAAGTGTAGACACGCACTTGTCCCTTCCCGCACAGCTGTGTTTGCAAAACCTTGCTAAGTTAAAGCATCATTGATTGTAACAACATTGGTAGAACTTTCATCACGGTTTCGGAGTACGCGGTTCCGTCGGTCCCTGGAGGACTAGCCTCGAGCACACTTCTTGGATTTCTTCGGATTTAATGGTTTAAACGCCCGCAGTACATCGTAACCATTGAGTTTGGTACAGTTGTCTTTTGGACCGGTTCCCCTGACGAAGGGATATTGCATCCCGAAATGCATTGGGAAGGGACAACAACAATGTGAATTCATCGCTGTTTATCGTTATAAATATGTTATGTATATGATGCATCAAGAAGCAATACATTATGATTGTACAGCATGTTTAATCACTATACGATTGCGGAGAGTTATCCGCAATAAAAAATGCAAGGTTTTGAGATTACATTTTGAGTAGTATATTTTGAACGTGTATATTGTTAACAATCAATGATGCTTTAACTTGGCAAGGTTTTGCAAACACAGCTGTGCGGGAAGGGGCAAGTGCGTGTCTACACTTGCATTATACACACAGTTTTACCTGAGGCTGGCCACCTCTTTCCCACCCAGCACGCTACAAATATATATATTGATTACTATCGGAGTACCCAGGATACTCGCAAACAGGAGTGCGCGGCACACCCCCATCATTCATCTATGCAGGTATGCCATCTATGCAGGCTTGGATTCGACAGACTGAATTGGCAGGTCAAGTCAGTACCTCTGTTGTGCTTTGCAGACACGTCTGGATGAGCTCAACTGGATATTCCAGAGATATACAGGTACCACTAAATGGATATGCCTTTTGATACGTTTAGCCTCTTCAGAGTGAAAGCAAACACCTCTCTAGAATGCTTTAAAGATTGCAGAGCTACAGCATGTTCCTTGGGGCTGTTCATCCCTGCAAAGCAATTTCCCTGCCAGTTCCAAAAATGGAGGGGCTATTCAAGGAGGCACATTGATGGGCGCATGTAGTCCTGAATGTGAATGCCCTCAGCTCTGGACTAAGAACCTAACCAAGTCACATATTCAGACTTATCTTAAACCGCTATCCCAGACTCTCTGATGGTGGGGTTGGGAGGTCTGTAGACGCCTACTCGTCCTGATTGAATACTTTTGGTGTTTTGTTTTCAGGTTAGACTATGCAGCTATTCCATTGCGCACTCAGAAGTAACTGAAAGGTTTCATTCAGCACAATTATAAAACTCCTAAATAAATTGACAAATCCCTTGGCTGGCTATGCCACCTCATGTAAGACTATAATTGTATTGTGATATTGTTTATATAGTGCTTACTACCCCTGACACGGAGTTGAAGCACTTTATGGCAAGTAGGATGCTACTTCAAAAACCAAGGTTAGTGCTTAATTTAGTGGTATTGTCAGTTATTGAGATTACTGCCAAATCAGTATTGATTAGTCATGTGTTAAGGAGACAAAACATAACATTTACTCCACTATGTGGTAAATTAAAATGAATAGCAGTTAGGCGTGATCAATAGTGGGGGCTATGTGATATCAAGCAAATGTTGGTGCGGAGGTTAGGTATTAGGTTGCAGGGATAGGGTTTTAAAAGGAGGAGAAGTTGTGAACTATGAAATGAGGTGTGAGCAGTTTGATGAATTACAGTATGAGAAATGAAGGCAGACAGGCATGAGAGGAGGCTATACTCAGAAATAGAAGGCATGCAAAGGATTGAAGGCAAGAAGAGGGACACTGAAGAGAGAAAGTTGAGGATTTAATTGGAAGTGAGTCATGGGGAATTTTTCATGCAGGGTTTTTAAAGAATCATGGGAAAAGGTTTTCTGAGATAGCAAGCATTCTGAGGAAGTAAGCTGTAGGTAAAAAAAAAAAAAAAAATGTTTTATATAGTGCTCCATGTCGAGAGAGACAGCTTAAACATGTAAGTATGACTGTACTCATCATTTAAACACGAGGGGTCGGAGCCTACTGTGTGCCATGCCTAGCACAGCCCTTTTGAATATAGACTGGAGTATCCCAACCTTGGTATGGGTCTGTACGCTGCATAAGAGGGGACACAGAGAAAGGAGGTCTCGTTAAATTATCTTCCTTCACTATTCTGTATTACACATTATTTCACTCATTCACTAAAAATGAGATGTGTGGCACTGGCTGAGAACATTTCACCAATGTGCAGTCCGATTTATACCTTGTTTTGTTACCTAATAACATCGTAGGTTATTTCTACAGCACAGCAGACCAACCGTAGATGTGAAAGGTACCTAGTGCTAACGTCCCAAGTTCGTCCTGCACATGTTTGTTTATGATCCAGTGTGATACATGCATTGTATGTATAAGTGATGCAGAGTAATAGAGGCCTGTGGGTTCCATTTTGTGAAATGTATTGCTGATATTCTTAAAGCAGGAGGTAGGTGACCTCGATAATTAAGTGGGGGCAGAGGAGACAGGACTCCTACAGTAGTTCTATTAGGTCTGTGTGCTGAGAGGGGCTGCTAAGTCTTCCTGTAGTAGAGACTTGGTAGATTGTGCTGAGTGAACGGTGGAACTGCAGCCTCTATGGTTCAGAATGTGAAGGGTTCTGTAGGTGTGGTTTCTTTTGCAGATCATTATATATGTGGCTGTTAACTAGGTGTGGAAGGTTCCCATCTCTTTGTGCCTCTGTTGTGGGTACTCCAGGCCGGAGACTACCCTGCCATGAGGAGTGTCACTTAGAATGGAACATTTTCCTAGGTATGTTTGATCGTTTTGTGTGTGTTACACTGACCTGTAATGTGACCTACTGAACAAAAAAGGGAAAAACTGTTTCAAACTTAATAAAGAAGCACTCTAAGTTCTAATCCAGGCTTCTTCTCAAACGAGTAGCTTGTGAGCTACTGGTAGCTCTCCAGCTGTCTAGAAGTAGCTTTCCTGTGTGCAGCCCAGCCTACTAAATTAGAAGGTTTTGCTAGATTAAATTAATATATGTGTACTAAAATTGAACAGTGTGGATTCGATATTAAAATGCATGTATTTTCAGAACTCAAGCTATTTTGAGAAAAATAACTTTGTAAAATATATTTAAAGACCATATTCGAGTGATTAATCATGTAGCATCAGGAAGACATATGACCCATATGAATACCTGGGTAATAGGGGTATTACATCTATGGCTTTTATGTATCACCCATGTAGAGGCATTCCGAATTGATAAAGCCTTTTTAGGTCTCGCCTAGCGTTGCAGCGCGCATGCGCTGCTCGCTCTGCGAGACCTATTGTTAGACAGGAGATTTCAGAAGGGGGCTCGAAGCCCCGCCCCTCATTTTCATTGGATGACGTCATTGTTTATGGTAAACGGTGGCCTCCGATTGAAAATGAGGCTTTTGTTACTGCCCTTTCTCCTTTTGGGACGGCCCATCAGGACTGGATGGTTTGCTTCACGGCTGTCGTGAAGCAATTTCTTATCTAAAGGAGGCGTGTTATATAAACAAGCTGGGAATCAAAGGATCCAGTCCGGATGGGCCGTCCCAAAAGGAGACAGGGCGGTAACAAAGAAGCACTGACAGAACTAACTTTCAGAAGCTACCCCAATTAGCCTATTGATAAGTGCGTGTTAATTCAAACGCAGTGACAGCATACCAGTGTAGCGTCCAGTACCTTTTCAGTGCCTCTCCGGTCTCCTGTACCGTCTTAGCCCCGTAGCACCATTCCAGCCCCACATCGCTTCCTCTGCCCCACAGCACCGGCGGAACACTGCAGCCGGCGCCCTGGCTGTGCCCGGATCCCTCATCGAAAGAACTCCCTGTTTCCAGCGAAGGAAAACGCCCTTTCCTGTACAGTGTACTCTAGGCTTCAATCCTTTTTCCCTTTCACTGAGTCGGGAAAGCCCAAGGCACTAGCAGATATTTTTAACGCCTCTAGAGTCTACTGTGACATAGGCAACAAGAGGCGGTGCCCTCTGGAACTCGTACATAACAAGCGGCACGTGCGTTCCCCCGCAGCCCCATTCTTTAATTATTTTTACGTCACAAGGCGCACCTCCGTTCCCCCACCACCCCCAGCTCTCCTCATTCATTAACTCAGACCGGCACTTTATCTCCTCAACCACTCCTCTCTGCCCCCCACCCTCGCCTCTCATGTCTCATCACAGCGCCCGCTCTCTCATCCTCTTTCAAATTTCTCCTTCCTCCTCCACGCACTCCCTCTGCCCTCTCTCCTCAGAGTGAACGCGCCCCTCCTCCTCCCCGGTTTCTGGAGTTCCCCTGCTCTCTACTTTTCCCCAGCCCTCTACCCCAGTCTTCCTTCCCTCTGATCTCGCTTCTCCGCACTCTTTTATCCTCTCCCTGCTCCCCTGGACTCATTCCTCTCTCCTGCTGTCGCTGCTGTTTCTTCTCCCTCGCGCCCCGTCTGTTCTTTCCCTCTCTTCAGTCCTTTCTCTGTTCTTTCCCTCTCTTCAGTCCTTTCTCTGTTCTTTCTCCTAAACTCGCCTCCACCCCCTCTATATATTCCGCTCTGTCTCTACCCTCGCCCCTTCCATCTCCCCGCTGCCTCCTTTCTCCCCTTCGCTTTCTCCCTCTGCCCTGTACCCATCCCTCTAGCCTTTTCCCTCCCCCTTCGCTGCTGCCCTCTGCTCCCCCTCTCTTCTGTCTCGGTCTGCCCTCTATTTTCCGGTCTGACCTGCCCCTCGCCCCTCTGCTTTCTCCCCCCTCCCCCTCTTGCAATTTCCATGCTCCCTCTTTCTCCTACTCTCTTTCTTCTACACTCTCTCTCCATCTCTTCTTGCTCTCCACCTCTCTGCTCTCTCTCCATTCCTTGACCTACAACCCATTTCCGGCTCTCCACCCCAGCAGTTCTCAGCTCGTGCTTGCTCCCTCTGATGTACTGTTTATTAAAATATTAGTTTATTCTCGGTTTATACCCTATAAGCATAAAAAGCATATATACTCAGTTTATCATAAAAATGCAACATCATTACAATTTTGCATAATTAACGACGCGCGAGGGAGTCCCTGAAACCCCCATATTTCCTACATGAATGATTGTGGGCCCGAGAGAGTGCCACCAACTCTGTGCCATGCATATGTTTTTAGTTCCATTTGCTTTGGCGCTATACGAGGTTTGCACCCCATAACTACTCGAATAAACGCCAATTTATTCTGCTATTATGTATATGCCCAGAATGTAGTGTTAATATTCAGTGTATGTGTGGAGTGAGTGTTTTGTTTACACCACTCACTCTTTTTTTTCGTTCTTTTTTTTTTTTTTTTTTAACTTTAATGAGCGCGGCGCCGTCTTCACGGCCACCGCGCATTGCAATGCAATAGGTGTTGCTTTTGGTATTGTAAATAACAATGGCTTTTAATTTTTTTAAAGGCATTGCCATTTACAATACCAATAGCTCCAAAATTCGCAGTTGCGAGACCTATTGCATTGTAAATGCTTGTTTATGTTAAGGTGACAACCCTGTCTGCGGCATCGAGGTGATCACTGCTGGTAAACTTGCATGCGGTGGTCACTAATGTAATCTTGTTCGATGTGCTCCCCCTCACAATAGTAATAGTAGCTCGAGATGATGATATTCGTTGAACACAAATAGCTCTCATTACAGAAAGGGTTTTCATTTTGACTAGCTTGGTGTACGTAATTTCATTAGTATTTCGTTTTGACCAGTAGATGGCAGTGAAGTATTGTTAAACCGGACTCAGTTTCCTAGTGCTCCTGGTATTACTGTATGGTGCAATCCCGGATTTCGCGTGAATTTCTGTGTATTGTGGATAAGAACAAAGTTCATGTAAGTGGCAATTCAGACCGAGGAATAACGTCGTTACGTATTGCTGTAATGAATTTAACCCAGAATCTGTATTAGTAATAACATGCATGTCGGGTTGCAACTTGCATTTATTGAATCTTAAGACTGTTTTTCTTGTCCTGCAGGGGCGTTATAAGGATATTAGTAAGCTGCTCGTATATTTGGGGGGAGGATGGGGGTGTTACTGAAAGCACCGTGCATACATACACCCTTAGATTGCTCTGCTCACCGCACAGCTCTGCTGGTTTGTTCCTGTCTGCGCGCGGCAGCCCTTATCATTTTGTGCAGCGTGATGTTGCTGCGGATTCTACCCGTCTCCTTTTAGCGATTGTGCTGAGGGAAAGCGAGGTTGCGCCTGCTGCCTTCCTTGCGATGCCCACGCTCTCCGCCTGACGGCGTCTCAGGCGTTCTCCATGGCCCTCCCTCCTTCTGCATATATTATGCAGTGAGCTCACAACCCGATCCGGTGGGAGGAGATAGCTGACCTGGGAGATTATTTTGCGCAGCAGAAGGATCAGCATCCTTAGCATCGCGCGTCGTATCTCCTGTTCGAGTGACTGTCACTTGTTTTCCTTCCGCCTGGCAGCTGACAAACTGCAAGATTGATGTAGATCAACACGGCGGTTTTCCACTTTTTTTAATTTGATTTTTTATTTTGCTTTTGGACTGTATGAAGGTCCAATGTATTAGCGCAGTGGCGATGGATCTGGGCGTGTATCAGCTTCGGCATTTCTCCATCTCTTTCTTGTCTTCGCTGTTGGGCACCGATAGCGCCTCCGTGAGCCTCGATAGCAGGTACTTGTACGCCGCTGTGAGGGGTGATGTGGCAACTGTGATTGGATGATGCGATGCTGCTGCAGGTGAATTGCCCCAACCGGCCCTTTGTCCTTGGCCCTGGACGATGGATTATTCTACCACGGTGTGAAGTGACCCCATTCCCCTTCCCCCATGTCAGGCTTTCTGTTACATACGAGAAGTCGAATTCATTAAACACATCAGATTCACGTGAAGCAATTAGGGTCCCTTGAGAGATATACATTGTGCTATATCTGCTTTAGAACCCCTCGCAGCATTAGAATAATTTCTGCTCTTTCGAGGAGCAGTGTGGTGTGGCTAGTGCGTGTGTCACCGCGAAATCACATATATTACATCTTGTACGCGTAATTTGAATTGCCCCATTGCTAATTGTTTTATTTGTGTGTTCTTACAGCTCTTCTGGTGCCAGTGTGGTAGCGATAGACAACAAAATCGAGCAAGCCATGGTATGTATCCACTCTACCTGCATGTTTAATGTTCCTTAGATCGAGTTCGTCTTTATTGACTTAATCGTGCACGTTTTAACTAAACACGGGTTGACACTGGGTTTGTGTAATATGCATGTTTATTTTGTTAAATCCCAGTCTTTCTAGTACAGCTATCCTTATTAGGGTATTTTGAAAAATACGATTTCATTAATACACCTCAAAAGTGTTTAATTTCTCGGGTTTTAGTGTGTATGTGGGAGTTGGGGCGAAGCGATTAACCTCCTCGCCTGCGTTACTGTGGTGCAGTGCTGTGCGCCAGGATTTTCTGTGCACTGGAGCGTTAATCGTTCTTCTCACGCGATATCACTACCCTCCCCGGTTTACGTCCCACTGTTGCTAGGCAAACAGGCAGCCTCCCGCGCCGTCTATTTATAGTGCTTTTCTGTGATTGGCTGGGCCTGCATTGCAGCCTCTGACGTCATGTGGTGTCACAGGGCGCGAGAGCGCTGAGGGCGGGACTAAGGTGACTCCGACAAAACCGGCTGTGGCCGGCCTAGCCCAGAGCCCGAGGAAGGTTTACAAACAAACATTGAGACATCTGTCAGTGGGACGCCTAGACACAGTAGTGATGCTTTCCTGCTGTCCATGCTAAAGTTTATACCCACACAGTCGTAGCAATGCTCCCTTTTACCCCACCCATTCACTCGTATTTTATTTCATCATACTTGGCTTTCGCGGGGTTTGTTAGATGATGGGATGTCCATACTAGGCAGATCAGGCGCGTGTAAGCGATTGCACTCTCGAGTAATCTAACCAGTTTTATAAACGTAGGAAAAGGTTTTACAAATTGGCAGGGTTTAAACCAATACAAAACTGGTACTCTTCAGCTGATTGATTGATGGTCTGGTACTCTTGGGTAATGAAGATGCATGATGCCTGCTTCTGGATCTTTACCCACGTTTGACGCAGAAGACCAGGAGGCACCGTGACACGCTCTAACCACTCAGATGGGTGTAGAATGCGCGTTACTCCACTAGTTCTCATCCATCCTTTCAATAAAAGGTCACGATGTGTGAAAATAGGGACTTGTGGTTGTTTATATTTTTCCCTTTAATGTGAAGTACACTATTGGTCATTTTAGTCTCTTTTCACTGGTATGTACTTTTACCACCTTGGTCATCAGTGTAAGCAGGGACTATATTTCGACCCTTGTCAGTATTAAATAGGTCGATGGCCTTTCAGACTACTGGTTGTGGGTGTTTCTGCAGTGCTTTGAGGTTTTGGGGGATAAAGAAGCATGGTTACGATGGCATCTCATGTGGGCTCTTTTTACATCTCGCTTACCAAACAGCCTAAGCTGTCTGATTGTGAAAATACCTATTGTCCGTTTACAGTGCGCTTAATGCCTGCCCATTGCTTAACATTGGTTGGCTTTGTCACTCTTATTTGCTTGTTTTTTTTTAGGTCTCGCCTACGCAGCGCGCATGCGCTGCATAGGAAAAAGACCTGTAGAAATCGATCCGGTTTTGCAGGCAAAAACATGCACGCGTTGCATTGCTTTGAACGGCAACGCGTGCACGTTTGGCGATTCCCTTGCGGGAGCGAGCGGTGCCATGTGTTAGCAATTATTGCGCTCGCTCCCGCAAGGGAAACTCTGCCTGCTCTCGGCCGCACTCCCCGCACCCCCACCCCCTATTTGCGCGAGGCGCGCGCCCTTGTTTTTTTTTGGCACTGCCCTCACATGCAGACCGATTTAACCAGTGAGTAAGGGATGGAATTCCATGGGCAACATCTACCATCCCTCTTTATCTTAGCTTTTTGGAAGCAGTGAGTGCTAAAATCGGGAGGAGAGACAATTCGACACCACCTGCGATGTCAGTTATTGTTGCTTCTGTGGATCCAGTTGCCATGCCGAAATACCGCTTGTTTTTGGTTAGGTCGGTGTCTGCTCCTGTTAAATGTTTTGTTTGGTTTACTTCCTTTAATCTTCCCAGCCGCGTTAATTTTCAGCTTCGCCTATGACTCATCTCCCAGATCTCCTCAGTCGTGCCCCACACCCTCCCACAACAGTACTTGCCCGCCCCCACCACCCCGCTGAGGTCGCTGCGTTCAGAGACCTCTTTCTGTGTATTGATTTCACCCCTCCCCCTTTTTGGCAGTTTTATACAGCACGGTCTCGACCTTTAGGTATAGGAGAGCTTTACACAAGCACTGGTTTCTTTACACACTGTAACATTCATTTTTGGTAGAGGCTCGGGGAGATTACGTGATTGCCCAGAAACACGGAATGTTGAGCCTATGCCAAGACTTGAACCTGGTTACCCAGCTCCTGAGTCCGCAGCTCTGGCCATTACACCACATCCTCTCCCCTTCGTGTCTGTTTCTTCCTCACCCCCTTGACAAAAGCGGTGTCTTTATTATTCACGAACTAGGGCTCATTAGCGTTTTTTTTCTCTCCTTTGAGCTTTTTTCCCTTTCCGCCTAAAACTCTTACACAAAACTTTCTCCAACATATCCACACCACACCAATCTGAAGGTGTGAACGGTTTACCAATTACAGAGAGGATCATCACCCTAGCCTCCCATATCCAATCACAGAGTAGCTTTCATGGCGTCCATCCAATCGCTGCTCCAACGCCCTCTCCACGTCGGGTAGGACGCTGCCATTTACTGTTGCTGTGGTAGCTGGGTGGCCTGACTGGCGTAGAGAACCTTGGTGGCGGGTGTTTGTACACTTCTCCACATTTACATCTTTCAGGAATTATTTCAGCCACACCGAGGAAGGTAGCTGCCTCCTGTGTCCGCAGGGCGTTCTGCAGGAATGGGTTATTAACATCGGATTATCGCTAAACCTTTTCCTATAATGGTTACATTTCAGGGCCGGTATCGTTGTGTGTGTGTGCGCTAGATTGTCTTAACAATCAATGTTAAACGGTTGGGGAGTGTTTCGACTGACCCGGAAGATTGATGCCTTCTTCACTTGTTGGTGCTTGAGGTTAAAGTGCTGGTTTGCTGGCAGAAGCCACTCGAAAGTTCGGTTTCTGTCTCGAGATTTCAGTAGCTCGGCCACCTCTACTTAATAAGCTGCATAGGATGTTCCGCACTTAACAGAGGTCTTTTAACCTGCACCTATGACAGCACACATCTGCAGCAGCGATAAAGCACCTTGTTTACAGAGTAGTTCTAACAAGTGATAGCTCACGATGTCCCACTTTGATAGCTGCGTCTAATGTTTTTTACTCGGCACCTCTTTTAAATGTCCCGCCTGATGTCGAATCTCAAATGCCATCGCATATAAATGACCCCAATGTCCTAAGGTCACCCCCTCTGTATGATGTCACATGCGTCAATGCCTCTTATAAACAGCCCCTGATGGTCCAAACGGACACCCTCTCTAATATGTTTGTTTTAATTTCTCACGATGTAATTTACAAATAGCCACTGATGCTTCTTGCTTGCCAACTGGAATAACTGTCTGATGTCACGTATTCACGCCACTCCTTTTAAATTGTACCCGACGTCTTATGCTTATCCTACATTTAATAAGCTGTGCCAAATGCCCATACTAACTACTTCTACAGCTTTTATGAACTTTTCATAGCCAATAGGTCTCGCCTTTGGGACCTTATTAGTGTTTAGTTATGCAGCACATTCTCCTTGGTGCAACAACAACTGTTGCATGGCTAAACACTTATAAGGTCCCAAAGGCGAGACCTATTGGCTATGCCAATGCTTGTCTTTTTTGTTCGTGTGGCCTTTCCTTCCTCTTGTTGTGTTTCAGTCCCCTGGAACATAACCTCATTACTTTTGTCCTATCACTACTTAATTTTCAAGCACTATATTCAGCAGTCTTATGCGAGTGCATGTTTTTTCCAGCTGTCTCCCTGGTGTACTTCTCTTCCCTTCACTGCACTTCGTGTTGCATTCTTACCTGTGTGCTTTTCCTCAATTCTCTACATGCTTCATGTTGCACTGGCCCTTAAGTGCTTCTGCCCCTGCGTTGCTTTCTCATAGACTTGCTTCTGCCCCCCGTCCACATTTGTGTCTCTCTCCGTGTGCTTTTTCACCATTGTTGCCACCCTTTGTTGCTTACGTCCCACCTACGTGTTGCTTTCTCCTACCCGTGCTCTTAATGTTGCTTCCCACCACCCGCGCCTTCCGTGTTGCTTTTGATTACCAGCTTTAAAGAAAATTCAGTTGCCCTACTGTTATGTTATGTTATTGTGAATTTCTAAAGCACACATTCACCTACAGGTCTCTTGGCGCTGGGTTTCAATTCTTGAGTCACCGGTTAATAAGTCCGTGTCTCAGTGTGAGCTTGGATAAAAAGCCAGGTCTTCAGCTTTTTCCTAAATCGCAGATGGTCCGTTTCTAATCTCAGAGATATAGGAAGAGAGTTCCAGAGTTGGGGTCCCTGTACTGAAAAGCGTGACGCTCCCGTCCGTTTGCGACTGAATCTGGGGACTACCAGTTGATTCATGTGCATGGATCTTAGGGTGCGCTGAGGAGAGTATTTGTGAATTCTTGAGGATATGTATTTGGGACCTATGCCATGTATAGCTTTAAACAGGATGCATCCTGTTTTGAACATAGACTGCTGCTCCACAGTAAGTCAGTGGGGCTCTTTCAGCAGTGGCCTGATTTGACAGCATCTGTCTTGTTGGTAGATAATTCTGGTGGCTTGATTTTGTATCATCTGTAAACGGTGTTTCTGATTTTGCGGGAGGCTTAAGTAATTTGCGTTAGCATAGCCAATTTTTGATAAAATCAGAGCAATAATGATTTGGATGCTGACACCTCTGCTGAAAAACCTTCTGATTTTTCGCAATTTCCGAAGTTGGAAAAACATGCAGAGGTAACTGAGCCGATCTGCGTGCTTATAGAAAGATCCAAGTTGAATCTGTATGCCCATGCTCTTAATCATATTCTTTGGAGTAGGAGCAGGGCCTAACTCCGGGGGCCAGTGTGCAGGAGTCCAATGCAGGAGTTTATTTTTGGGGATGATTTTTTTTTTTTCGGAATTAAGTTTTAAGTGATTATTGTTCATCCAATTCCTGATGAATAGCATGGTTTTCCTTAGAAACTCCTTGGAGTTTGAGTCATGTCAATAACCTACTGTTTGTTTTAGTATACTGATTCAACTCGGATCAGTAAATATAAAGGAAAAAAGCACCCACGTAATTTTGTAGCTGCGCATCTACAAAGTGACTCTACAGGCCAAAAGTTTTTAAAAACAAATCTTTAGCCATGCTATTCTGCACAACATTGGGGATACTGTGCACAATCACTAAAAAATATTGGCAAAGCCACTAGGTACCAAAGACGAAACGTTTTGACTCTGCCAATGCTTTTTTGGGTTTCTGTGTGAGTGGTACACATGGCAATATCTAAAAACAGGATCTGCAGTGCCGTTATGCTGATAGCACCCAGGTCTGTTTCTTACTCTGACAGCCTTGAGAAGGCATTCAGTTCCCTAACCTTTCTGTCTTGATGGAGACAAATTGGATGAAATTAACAAGAGCAATAAAGACCTGATTTTCAGGTTATGGGATTGGCCTGTTGTGCGACTGGGAAATGTCAACTGTTGTCAATCATGGAATTTATTATTTTGACTACCAGTATCCCAGCGTGATCTTTGGCTGAAGACTTCCCATGCATGCACAGGTAGTCACAGTTCTTGGGACACACCAGACTTAGAATCACAAGTCTAGTCCCATATGTAGATGAATTAAAATAGCACAAGTGTTCCATATACATTTACCCTCCTGTCCTTGATAAGAAGGCTACAGGTAGTGCAGTGGTTACATAGTTTCCTCGAAGTAGTGTCATTTACACCCATAATATTGGCATTACCATTCTGTACATTAGCCCTGAAGTTTTTTTCTTTTTCCTTTTTTTAAACTTAATTATTCAGCGCAGTTCCCGGGTGACGGAACATGTTCTTCTCCGATCTAACTTTGCAACGCCTGGAATATAGCGTTTCATTTTTGTCATCTGTTAAATGTTACTTATAAAGATGTGTAATCTTGCAGTGTTTTTTTTAAATCTCTTGATGACTGGGAACAAGTTTTTGTTTCATCTCAGTCTGGTCACATTAACAAACAAATTCAAGAAGCTGATGGCGCAAGTAGCATTTATGTAATCACAGCAGGAACTTATTTTCCAAAACGAATTTGCAGAATGCACGCTTTTATATGGTACGTGAGAAAACCATCGGATTTCTGAAGTACATGCCAGATCAGCAATACCAGGTTGGCATTCACTCTTCTTGGTTGAAGTTGGCTATGTAGGTATTCTTGCAGATTTGTCCTGCTTTGTGTTTTAAGTATACCGGCTACATTCATGCTCTTATCTTGATTTACCTTGTTAGCGAGCCTTTAAGGGAGCATCGCAAGCCAAACGCATCATGCACTTCACATGTTGGGGATTTACTGTTGAAGGTAGCACCTTCCACATCCCTGCAAACAGTATATGTACAGACAAGCCTCAATTTGATACATGTAACTACTTCAGTTGACAATAGAAAATTTACTATTCTCACCGGTCCCACGTGGCCCTGGTTACCATCTAGGTGATGGATGGATGGAATGTCACCATGACAATATCTTGCACTCATGCGCAAGAGTTCTTAAGGTGACTTAATGTATTCCAGAAGAATTTTCTCCTGAGGTATCTGCTCTAATCGGTCTTTTCACAGCAGCAAAAAACTTGTCAATACCAAAACTTCAGTGCAAGTTTTTGCTCAAGTCTCCTGTTAGAAATGCCTATTTCAGTAAGTTAGTAGCAGAAGTTACGTTATGCTCTTCCTTCCCTAAATCTGATTGTACTGTGACCAAGTTGGAAAGGTGTTACTCCAGTGTTAACTACTTGTTCTGAGAAGTACTACTTTGAACCTGCAAGACACACAGAACCACCTATTGAATACAATTCTCCAGCTGTTGATTTTCATTGGTGGGGACCTGCAGCACTTCATATGTATTTACTAGCATTGATTAAGGCTGCTGCCTTTAGACTATACTACTTTGATTTTTCGTAGATGACCAGCCGCACAATATTTCTTTTTAAGCCATGGCACCTTTTTCTACTCGCAAGGTTGGAAAAAGACATTCAAACTCTTTGCAAGCAGCAAGGAACGTGGATTTTCTGCAGGACATATCCAGGCTCCATTTACACCTATATTGTAAATAATGATTTGTTAATTGCATGTACAGATGTATCAGCATTTTTATTTCGTGAGTCAAATGTATAACGTATGCAGGCAATCTAAAACTACAGGGGTCATCGATGCAGTGACCGTTGAAAATAGATGTTAGTAACTGGCCCGTGCGAGGTTTCTCTTTGGTGTTTGGGTTCAGGGCGACCAAAGGCGAATGGAGACCGTGAAGCAAAGCTGTAGGTCGCTGTGCATCAAAAGAAGTCATGGACCTCACGCAAGCCCTGCTCCAAGTCGAGTGCGGAGACCTGTTCCCACTCATCAGGCTGATCCTGCTACAGATCTTCTTTGCAGTTGAAGTCCGAATCGAAAAGGATACACAAGTTCCTAGTCCACTGATGTCACAGCAGCAGGCCAAGGCCTTCAAGGAGGCCATCCTGTGCATTTTTGCCACTCGTCTGGCAGTTCCTGGTGCGCCTTCGGGCCTCTTGGAGCTAAAGGGGCTGGTTACCGATGGTTGAGTTGTCCTCTGTGCCGTCTGAGCACCTGGAACCTGTCTGGTTCTGCAACTACTCCTGTGCATACTTCCATCCTTGCTCCAAGACCAGTGCCAGTCACTCTATCATTGTTATCAGTCTCAATGTTGCCGGCACCAGAGATGAATCTGCTTCCAATTCTGGTGTCTGACCCCAAACCAACTTCGTCTCTACCCCCAACCAAGGTCATGCTCCGTCTCCACTCTAGTACACCCAGTTCCTGTACTGCCTGATTGGCCATACACTCCCACTATCTTGAACCTGTCCTCCGAGGCTTATCAGCTTTTTGTTTCTGATTCTGACTAGAGTTTACCAACACTCAGAGATTATAATGATGATGGGGGACAGTTTTCCCCCACATTATGATGACAGTTTGTACGTGCATTTACTAGGGGCCAGTGGGCATGATACTCTCTCTGTTGCAGGGTTGATTTCACCCTTTGGCTGCCAACAAAAGATTGACTCTTTTGCTGTGGTAATTAGACATGTTGCTTAGGTCCTGGACCTACAACTACATTTTTACGTACAAGCTGGCTCTGAGGACCAGGGCAGCCCTCTTCCTGAAAGTTGTGACTTCTTTTTGACATTGGCAATCCATTACCGCCCCAACGTTCTTTGCCCTGCCTCACCCCTGAAAGAGGAGGGGCGACGCAATCAAATGGACCCCAAAAGAGCTTTACCTTTTTACATTGATTGCACCAAAGAGCATCGGGTAGATCAGTGTTTTTTGTGGTGTTCTCTGAGGCAAAGAAAGGTCAGGCGGTACAGAAACTGACTCTGTCAAGGTGAATAGTCCTTTGCATTAAGATCTGCTAAGCATTGACCAAAAATTGCTTCTGAAAGGACTGAGGACCCATTCCACCAGGGACAAGACTGCCACCACTGCGTTGGCACGTGTAGTGCCTGTTCTTGACATCTACCAGGCCATGATGTGGGTGTCAGTGCACATTGTCACGAAACAATACAGCCTTGACGGCCATGTGTAACGTGAAGGGCATTTTGCAAGCTCGGTCCTGCAGGACTTTTTGGTCTGAGCCCACCGTCCACCTTGGAAGGTACTTTGATATCTACTCTAAAGGTGACGAAGTTGATAAGTATCCATCAGAAGAACATTTGGTAACGCTCTTTCCGGTGGATGCTCTGAATGCAGATTCCTCGCTGCCCTTCCACCCCCAATTCTGTGAAGTGACCTTTTTCCCATCTAAGAAGGTCACTAAAAATTTGAGATCTGCTCATTGGTACCTTCCGTTTTTTTGTGCTCTGCATCTGAGGATGGATAAAGAGTTAAGGAAAAAACTGACAGTGTGCAGGGGTGGAGCTTATATGTGGCACCTCTTTAGTGGAACAAAGCTAACTGGAGCCACACAGCGCTATCTAGTGGCAGTCAAGAGTGCTGCTATGAAAAACATTCAGACCCAGTCTCGCATATGGCGAGTTTGATTAAGGTGAGTAATCTACGGTTAGTGTATCCACCAGAAAGAGCTTTACCGTAGGTAATTAACATGCTCATTAGGTTGTTTTTATATTTGATATGACTTAACAAATAATTTGTGAGATTAATGCTGTTTAAGTTTGTAATTGGTTTTTATTTGAGGTAATGTTGTTTGGACCAAATCTAAACCCTTTAGTCTGTAATTGAAGCAAGATTAGAAGGGTATCTGCCTGGGCATTTTTCTTCATCAGTTGGTTCCAATGACCACCCAATCACCACTTCCCTGATTTTACTAGGCCCCACGTTCCAGCGAGAATGCAGCAGCTCTTTTGACTAACTTACGGATTGTTGAAATATGCGATGCTGGTAGTTGAAGATCAGCCTATGTTTTTTTTTTGTTATAATGCATGTAATTTAAGTATGAAATTAAGACTTGAAAGAAATCAAATTACCTGTAATACCGATTTTGAAGTTTGATCTAGGTATTTTATACTTATTTATTTACAGTCTTTGTATAAAGCTTCTGCCATCTAATTGTTTGTTGGAAAATTGCATTTTATTCAAGTTTTTCCATTCTGAGGTCTTCAATAGATGTGCCTGTGAGGAGACCCAAACTTTGATGTCAAACAGTGCTACACAGTGCTCCAATTGTCAGCTTCTTCATGTCGTGCTTTTACACATTACTGTACTGTAGAAAGTATCTCAGTCTTCCCCTGACTTAGAGCTTGGGTCCCACACATAGTCAGTGCCGCACATTAATTCTGGATACGTTTATGTTTCATTAATATCTTTTCTCAGTGAGGTGTATTTCTTTGCCTTGGCTGACCCGTATTGGCATATTCAATTATCTTCCCGAATTTGCTGTGGATGACGAATTCTGTCAAGAAAACATCCTCCTCGGTCTGTGTGAAAGCATTCTGGTGCTCTTTTAGTGCATTCGTCAAATTACTTTCTTCTGAGGCGACAGGAGGTTGTTGCTCTTTCTTTTTTTTGGGGTGAGGGGGGTCTACAAAGTAGTAGTCCTACGTAATATACGTTTCGCCCATGTTCTAAAAGTCTTTCTCAGATAATTAAGGTTCCGCCTCTTCCACCTCCGGGGTTGATTATATCGAGTTAATGTTTGTATGATATAACCCTTTGGAGTTTTTCGAGGATGCAATATTGTGTTTGTTCTGCAAAGCTCTTTGTTGTAGAGCTTCAAAATGCAAAGAGGTGAATCAGTAAATTGATTAAAAATTATTTCTTTTTGTTTGACTAAACTTCTATCGGCTTTTATGCACGAAGTGAAGTTACTGGCTTTTCAATTGGTTGTGGTCCGTGCCATACTTCAGGCACAGAGTTAGGTTTGTTCACTGTATTTTTGCTACAGCATTTGTTGGTTTCATAGGCTGACTACAGCATTTGTTGGTTTCATAGGCTGACTACATGTAGAACAGAAATGTGATCTACAAAGAAACCATTTGAGTCGCACATTTCATTGCCTAACATGCATGTAGTTTTGTGGAGCCAGTTATATTTTCTTTCCCACATACCTTGGAGGAATGATTATTTACATGGAATCTTTTGTTTGTGGAGTGAATTATGAATACTGGTTAAATGCAAGTAAGTGAAAACGTTACTTCAGTCATCCACTTCTAACAAATTCCCAAAGTTTGACTGGCTCCCTTTGAAAACTTGAGCTAAATATCAACTTCTTACCTTATTTAAACTAATCAATGCAACTTCCCCCTTTTAACCTATGGGACACCCTTTCTTGCTATACCCTATGATTGGCCAGCAAAGATCTCATTTCTAGTTCTAAGCGTCCCTCTGTTTTCAGATTTCAAATCTGTCTCCCCAACCCACCTTCGTGAATGACCTGCTATGACATTAGAACTGTTCCCTTCCTTTGAATGTTCAAGACAGCATTTACATCCCACCTCTTCAAAAATATTTCCATACAATCTCAGTGGGCCTAAAGACACTGGGAAGACGGACTGTTTGATCCCAGCCAACCTGTCAAGAAAGCTTTTTTTTGTGTGTGGGGGCTGTTTTCTCTTTTAACACAACTGCATAAAGTGCAATAACTTCATGTGCAATTTGCAGTGTTTGCGACTATTGTCATGTTAGATTTTGTCTTCTACTCCATTGGCTACATACCTTCCATCACATCGCGGTATCACCTGGGCGCATCAGTGATACTCTGCTTCGACTTCTGGCTCTTTCAGCACTTAACGGTTTGACTCTTGGTCTGTGTAAATGTGTGCCTACTTATGTGTTTGACTGCATGAATAGGCTTGCCTGTATGTTGATTTGTGTGCAAGTGCATCTGTTTTAAGTGTCTGTGTGTGCAGGTACGATGCAAGAGCCAAGCGTGTTTGCTTTGGCATTACTTGTTACGCTGAACTATGAATGCTATTCAAGGCACTGAGTTCTTGTAAGATTCTTTTGGGGGTTTAAAAATAAGGGACTCCAGTGTATTATGTGAAATTGCTACATTTGCGATTTGGGGTGAGAGGAGAGTTCAGGCGTCATTTCTTCAGGAGGTATATCCCAAAAACCTTTGTGATTTCTTCAGGAGTGACATCATACTCATCAGTGTATACCGTGAAGACACTTGTAGAAGGAAATCCTCTCCTTATGTGATTTTTTTTTTTTTTTAAGCCTGGTACTAGGTGGGACCTGTGCTTGGCATGTGTGCTAGTGTGCTGATTGACAACAGCAAGTGGTTTATTAGTTTCTTCATAGCCTGTTGTAATATTTACAAGAAATTGTAAACAATCAGAGGAATATAAAGAGGGTAATGAAATAGTTTAAAATGCCTAAAAATAAATGCAGGTATGCTATAAAAAAGAAATAGGAAATGCCTTTCTAAGAAGGAAAACTAAATTAACCAAACTTGTCAATCTAACATTAAATATATGTTTAATACATAAAAGTAAATTTGATAACGTTGATGCTTGCAGACAGTGGCGTTCATCTAGGGGTATCCTACCTCCCCATGTGTCTAGTCCTGGACTTTCATTTGTGGGTTACTTTCTGTTGAAACCTCTGTTTGCTTTTTTTACACAGTGGTGCCAACACGTGTGAAAGCTCATTTAGTGATCTGACAGTGTTGTGTGTGATGTGCAGATCTGTAAGACATTAATATACTTAATTGCGTGTGTGATTATGCCTAAGACCGAGAATGGAATCCGCCTGCAGAGGACCCAGGTATGTTTAAAGGTTTGGATGTGAAAGGAAGCCTAAATTACTTTCTGAGAGAATATGTTTTGGATTGATTGGTACTTGACGCTTCCACCCTCCTCCTATCGGATTTAATTTTCTCCACAGAGAGGTTAATTGATTTAGAAGCTTAGACCGAACCATCTGTCTCTTATGTTCCTCTGCCCCTTTGCCAGTCTTCTTACTTATGTCAGCCTATGTGGGCACATGGTTACTTTTAATTAGTAATGTGGGGGCATTACTACCTGCAAGTCTAGTGGTCCTAGATGTCTTATGCGCAAGAGTTTATGTAGGGTGCTCTATCTGCTAATAGGGTTACCAGTCCATGTACCGGGCTGAGCACATGAACCATACAAAAGCCAAACCCGTTAGCTTTCTTCATACTTGGTTTAAAATGTGTGTAGCCGATTGAGCTCCGAGACCACCTTACTTTTGACGTGTGGACTGCATGTTGCTGCCATTAGTAAGTTGATGTTTAATTTTGCTTGCATAATGTAATTATAAAGCTTCTAACACTTCTAATGCTGCAAGTTCTGTGCCACCTTGTGAAATGGCGTTACTTTTTCCTGATGTTCCGTTGCAATGGTTGTGTAGTAAAAATGTTTCATCGAGGTACATTACATGCAGGCGACCCTTTGTAATGCTTCTTGTTTAACTCGGTCTCCGCTTTCTGTTGACGAAATTCTACTTCTGCGTTGAATAGTAGCGACGCCTGCTGTATATAGCGCACATTCATACTTGAGTGGCTTCGTGCAGTGTGCAAGCTCAGTTATTTGTGTGCTGCTTTCATGTTCCCGAGGCACAACCCACCCGACAGGATAGTTCAGAACATATCTTAAAATATTTCTGGGCTTCTGCTGAGGCTCCAAATCAGTATATTTGGCTACACTCTGCCAATCCATTTTACACATGGTTTGAAGCCAGTTTTTACTTTTTTCAGTAAATTGTCAGTCGCGCAGCTTAGATTGGAGGCTTCCCTCCCATTTCACATAAATGCTTTTGTTTGCAAGTCAGATTGAAGCCGGTGGTCTGGAAAGTTATTATTCTTGAATGTGTGTGCCAAACTTATTCTCCTGCCACTCCGTGGTGCTCGTCTTGGGATAGTGGTAGTTCAAACAGGAGCTGTCCATCGATAGAATAAACAACACTTGGCGTGCCAGCATTTGAAAGTGAATACTGTCGTTATAAGTTATTGTTTTATAAATAAACATTTAAAACGTCCTGAATAATAAGATGTTTTTTTAGCACCTTCATCTCTGTAATCTTCCCGATTGATGCGATGTATTCAGCAGTTATAAAAAAGCAATAGTGTATGCACTGAGCGCTCTCTGATAGTTGGCAAACATTAACAGTATTTTCGTTCTTTCTTTTTAAGGATTTGGTGAAAAGTCACTTGATGTATGCTGTGAGGGAGGAAGTGGAAGTTCTGAAGGAGCAAATAAAAGAGCTGATCGAGAAGAACTCGCAGCTGGAGCAGGAGAACAGCCTGCTGAAGACTCTAGCGAGCCCCGAGCAGATGGCCCAGTTCCAGGCCCAGCTGCAGACGGGCTCTCCGCCATCCTCCTCTCAGCCCCCTGCACCGCCGGCCTCGGGCCCCCCTGGCACTGCATAGCTTGGACCAGACAGACTGGGACAGAGGACACGCTAAGAGCCGCCCGTTCGAGGGCATTCTCTCACCCATCCGTTGTACTGCACGCCCCGCTGCCAGGGACGCCTGACCACGACAGGAGGTCCTCACGACTTTCAGTATTAGGCACTCGTTTGGCGCTTTTTTTTTTTTTTGCTTGAAGGAGTTTAACTTTTTGGAGTGGTGAATTAAACTGTTCTTTAGTGGGTTTGGCACCGTGCAATGGAGACGGAAGCCGCTGCATCTCCTAAGATTATTTCTCGAGGAAGCAGTCCTCTGGCAGCAGCTGCGTGTCTCTTTCCATCCGTGCAGTCGTGAAACTAATTAACACAAGTGCTTTCAAGTGAGGAAGTTTGGAGATGGCTTGAACTAAGCAGCAAATCCCACTGAGAAGGAATGTGATTGGGACTGAAATAAGCAACCAAGCTAGAGGGTGATGGCAGTGAAACGCGCTGAGCCCGTCACCTGAAGTGCGAATGTTGGCTCCGCCAGAGGCAGAGCGAAGGTGTACAAAAGCGTTCAGAGCCAGTGACATGCATTGCAGTTGGGAACTGTGAAAACTACAATGAAGGTTATTTGCCCAATGTATATTGTGTATGTAGTGTAAGTACTCTGTAAAATAGAAACCTGTAACTACTATTTAGGTTGTACAGATTGAAATTTAGCTGTTTCATTGGCTGAAATGAAATGTTTGAATAGTTTTTTTTAATGCTGTTAAAGAAGAATGCACATACACAACTGTTTAGAACTTGGCAGGGTAGTGCTACTTGTGTATTTTTTTTTTTTTGAATTTGCACTGGCTGCTGAGTATCTTGAAGTCAATCTCTGTAATTGAAGTTTTTGGTTCATAGTGAAACACTCCAGACACTTGATCAATTCCTGCTAAGAAATAAGGTTTTTGCATATGATCTCTATGGCAAATGCAGATGTTGTGCATGTTCTCTAAACAGTTGTAACACGTCAATGTATTTAACTGTTGCACTTGTCAACTTTCAATAAAGCATACATTGTTGGTACATTAAGTGTCTAAATATTTAATTATGTATGAAGGGGAAAATTTGAATAAAATCTTTCCTTACTTTTGAGCATTTTCCGAACTTGTGTACATTTGGTTTGGCTTGCTGCAAAGAGCAGCAATTGTAGTTTTTAACCCAACAAGTGCATTTTTACAGGGATTCATGTTTTCCATTTGGAAGAAACTGAACAATTTTGATGACTTAAGTAAAGATTTAATTTAACTATATTGCAAATGTTTCATTGCATGCAGCTGTTCTCAAGCATTACTAGTAGAACAACTCAGTGGTTCACTGCTTACGTCATGGTCCACTTATTTGTGTCTTTGAGTTCCGTCTCTCCACTGTTCTCCCTACCTGTTGTGGTTCTAGCAAATCTCTGTACTCTATCCTTTTCGCTTCTTACCAAAAGCGAAGTGAGCTGAAGAACAATGATGGATTCAACCCAGATCTGTAACTGGGGGTGAGTGTCTGAAAAGTTTCAGCGCTCCGTCCATCTCCTTGTGTTTGCTTTGTTTGCCCTAAGTTGCCAGGGTACGCCCAGACGTGGGTCTCTTGCTCACTTTGCCACTGGATTCAAGATAGCCTGGTTGATGAGGAGTGTTACCCCGAAACCGGTCCCAGGATGCTTGTTTCCGGTCCAGGGAAGACCTGGCTTGGCAGCTCGGGCTGCACTGTTCCCATGAGGCACAGGGTCAAGACTGATTTGCATATGGCTGGGTCTGAACTGGGGTGGCGAAGTGAGCTAAAGAACGATGATGGATTCAACCCAGATCTGTCTGAGGGTGAGTGTCTGAAAAGTTTCAGCGCTCAGTCCAGCTCCTTGTGTTTGCTATAAAAACATGTCAACTTTACAAACGTCAAAGAATAATCTCCCACAATGTCTGCTTCACCTTGGACTGGGTACACCAATGATGGTAGTGTAAGCGGAATTGGGAATTCAAAAAATCGAGGATTACATCGCTATCAAACCCAACCTATATTGGTCCTGCTTTTGTAGCAACATGGAACTTACACTATATCTGAAAGCCTTAATGGGCTTGCGTCTAAACCAAAGCTATAAACTGCTTACCTGGTTCAGGCACATTGCAAAAACTCTTACAGCAACTGGTTGTGAGGACTTACAGCTAAATCCAGAGTGCATGTCGAAACCAACTATCCAGAGAATGAAATACCAATATTTTACAATCGTTCAGAACAGTGTTCTATCTAATAAAAATAATAATTTATCATAATTCCTGACAAACCTAGATCTTTATATGAACCTTAATTTGACCATATCTTTCCAATAGGAGAAAAAGTGCAGAAATTACTCTGATCAATGTAATGTCTCATTACGTACCAGTAATCTTCCTTACCCCTGGCCCCGTTGTCCTCATCCCATTCATCACCAGTGAGATACTATCTTGCTATACAGAAACAAGCATTAGCATAGCCAGTAGGTCTCGCCTTTGGGACAGAGCTATTGACTTTGCCAATGTCTTTAAGCTATGTTGTAGAGCAGCATGGTTGCTGTGCAGCATGTTGAAAATTTAAGTCCCCTGAGCTGTGGAAAAGGCCAATTACTTTTCCACAAACGTTGCCTCTTTGTAGATGTTGGGGAGGGGCATGAAGGTTAAAGGTAACGTGCTGTCACTTCTGCTATGGTTTAGGAGAAACAGTGCCCAGTGGCAGGAGCACCATACTCCTAGCATAGCAACATTTGTTCCAGTTTATATTTTTTAGGTACTGAGGAGGTGCAACCAATGTGCAGACATTGTTATCAAGTTTAACCAGGCTTTTTAACGCACAAAGACAAGTGCCTCAATGCAAGTCAAATGCACTATCCCGTTTCTTAGTGAGCCTGGTACCTACGTACCTAGACAGCCTTAGTGCTCCAACATCAGCTATTTAGAGATGCACATACCAGTTCATAATCCACCCTCCTGCGGGTGTGGCAGCCAGCGCATAAGCAGAGTATGTTTGCAAGCCTGTGGCGCATCGAATGGGCACTGAAACAGTCTACGGATGACGGGGGTCTGGGTCACGGGATCCAGGAGTAATAGAAATTTGGTGCCCTGGTGAGACAACAGCCCAAGAAAAGTGATCAGAGGCTGACACTGATGCTCCGATACATAAGCCGAGACTGCCCTCGAACCAGAAGATCAGCTTGGACCCCAAGCACCGAAAGAGTTAAAGGCTACCACTATTTGCTTGACAAGTAGGAGGATAACACTAGTCTGCCAGTTCGTGAACAGGAGATCAAACAAGTGCCGGGATTGTTAATGATACTGGTGTATTTTGCCTTGCTCCAGTGCAGAGGCCAGGAAGTGCTTTGCTGTACAAACTCGCCATGCATGAAAGAGTTCTGTGAACAAGGAGGGGATTAATAAGGAAAAAGCACGCCAAGAACCATGAAGGCGTAATTTTGAAACCGCAATTATGTATTCCCGGGCATAAAATCGCTCGTCAGAAGTCACCCCTCATGCTCAATCATGAGAGTTGCAGCCGTTGCACGAGTCCAGTTAAAACATGAACCACAACCTTTTATATTCTTGAGCAACAGAACTGGTTGGTACGTGTAAGCAGAACAAAATGGGGCATTTCCCTTCTGACTTTATTATCTCCTTTAGAAGAAGTGTTGTCTACTCTTTCCCCATTCTGAAAACTCCACATAGTGGGTGAAAAAGGACAATACATATTGTTAAAACACTGCCATTAACAAGCAGGACATGTTATGACTGCAAGGGTGCAGAGAAAGGCAGATAGCTAAAATCGCCAACCTTAATATCCATAAGCATGCCAGAGGTAAACACAGCGCAGGGGGGGACTTAAAACCACTCAGTGAAAAACAAACAATCCACCGCGGGAAGTACAGACCGGCAGCGATAAAGAGATACCCCGGTACAGACTTAAAAGTAAAATCAATACGCCAATCAGAGTATGGGAGAGCACGTGGCGATGGCCGACCAGAAGAAACAATGAGTGAATTCCGATGGGAGGGAAGCAAGCACCCAAATACGGGAGAATTGCAACCAATGCACCAATCAAAAGCCAGCATTTGTGAATGGCACAACAAAGAACAAATGGAAATAGATAGGCGTGCTTGAAGCCCAAAGAGGAGATACCTTAGTATGGAGAACAGTCGGTTTTGTAGGAAATTTCTTTAGAAATCACTAAATTTCCTATTTAAATAGGAATGGCCACCTGTATGGCAAAAACACTCTGGTTAATAACTAAAAAATAAGTCATTGACACCAAAGATAGTTAAAGGAGAATGTGGTATATTAATATTCATATACCGTGCTGGCTCACAATAGTACACAGGACTATTGTTTAACAGGTACAAATAATGCAAAGAAAAAAGGTACAAGATACAAAATTGGTGCAGTGAATCACAAACATTTAAATACACAAGACATTACATAATTACACAGAAAATAAAAAAATTACTCGAGTGGTGTCCAAGGATGCTCAATCGTGATATGGAACACCTATAATAGTCAAAATTAGACTGGTGTGGTGCAGCGGCCAGGGCAGCTGACTTCGGAGCACAGGGTTCACGGTTTGATCCCCGGCTCCGGCCTCAGCTCAGCACCATGTGACTCTGGGCAATAGCTCACTTAATTTCCACTACGGCCCCCAGCGCCTTGAGACCCGTAAGGGTGAGTAGCTGCGCTATATAAAAACGGACTTACATTTTTTCCATATCACGATTGAGCATATCCCACACCCAAACAATACGGACATATGCTTGAATCTGTCTGAACCATCCTTGGACACCACTCTTGAGTCGTTTTTGTATTTTCTGTGTAATTATGTAATGTCTTGTGTATTTAAATGTTTGTATACGTGATTCACTGCACCAATTTTGTATCTTGTACCTATTTTTCTTTGCATTCTTTGTACCTGTTAAACAATGGTGCTGTGTACTATTGCGAGCCTGCACGGTATATGAATATTATTATACCACATTCTCCTTTAACTATCTTTGGTGTTAATGACTTATTTTCTAGTTATTAAACTGGGTGTTTTTGCCATACGGGTAGCCATTCCTAATTAAACAGGAAATTAAGTGATTTATAAAGATATTCCCTACAGAACAGAGTGTTCTCCATACTAATTGACTTCCCAGGTTCTGCGGGATACTGGGTTGCCCCATTAGCCATAACGGCCAAAGAGGAGATACAGCATGTCTTGCAGACAACCCATGCGCGCTGCCTAGGCTTGACCTAAACAGAACAGAGGAATACTAGTCTCTACTGCCTCACACCCTCCAACTGGAGGAAACATAAGCAGTACCTGCCCAGCATTCCTCTTGAACTACCAAGCCTCCGTCATATGAAGGCCGGCAATCCGGGAGGGAGGGGCATGATGACTGGGACAAGGACAACAGGACCAGGAGTAATGAAGATTAGTAAGTAATGAGACATTACCTGCAGGTCCCCCTTATCCTCGTCCCCTTTATCACGAGTGAGAATACCCAAGCAGAGCAACCTGGCATTCATATGGAAAAGAAGATACCACTCAAGTACATAAGCACAAGAATGCAGCACCCTATAGTGATTTATTCACAGGTAAGTGGGCAATTGAAGACACAACATAATGCAAAACACCCCAAAAATGTTTTTCATCACTTAAAACATTCTGCAAACTGTAATGTTTAACAAAGGTATTTGTGGTAGCCCACACAGCATCCCGACACATCTCAGAAATGGACACCTCTTTCAATTCAGCCCAGGTACCAGTAACAGCCCAGGTGGACCTCTCCTGAATCCCTGCCAGAGGAGGGGACCCAGACAAAGAATGGAACAGAGAAATCAACTGCTTGATCCACTGACTGATGGACAAAGGCGAAGCCTTAGCCCCACGAGAAGAAGCTCCAAAAGAAACAAAGAATCAGTCTTTCAAAAGGGTTTAGTCTTATACAGATAGACCATCAGAGCTCTTTTGACATCCAACAAAGACCACTGGTCCTCTGAGGAAGAACCAGACTCTGCGCAAAGAGCCAGATGAATCACCTCCTGATTCTTATGAAACTGGAAGGCTACCTTAGGCACAAGGCAACACAATTTCAAAAGTGACTTGATACAGTTGATAAAGTGACAACCCATATATATAAGAAGAACCGACAAATACTGATATACCAAATAGAGTATCAAAACTTATATTTTATTAATTCAATATAAATACTAAAAGAAGACCCAATCATGCTACTCCATTCGTATCAGCATTCATACCATGAACATAATCAAAGCACCATAAAAACATTAATTTTGAAACAAGGACAATGATCACAATTGATATAGAATTAAGAAAAACAAATGTGGCAAGACGGTAGTAGACTGTTCTGTTCGAAGTCTTTACATTGCATTATTTAAGCCCTGCCTTAAGGAACCGCACCCTTGCGCAGGGGGCCTCTGTCTTTACACTATATATACCTTAGGCACAAACCAGGAATCCAAAAGGAGAACCACCCGATAGTCCGAGAAAGACGGAAAAGGCTCCTGAGCCATCAGAGCCCCCAACTCCCTATTTCGACGGGCAGAAGTTATGACCACCAGAAACACCACTTTGAAGGTCATAAAATTAATATCCACCACCTCCAAAGGTTCAAAGGAGAAGAAACCAATGCTTTCAGAACCAGTAACAAATCCCACAAAGGAAGCAGTGTTTTTTCCAGAGGTTGTAACAGAGAAAAACTTTGCAATAATCGTGCCACCAAATCCTCTGCATCAGCCAAGTTACCCCAAGGTGACCTAAAAGCTCTAATAGCCACCCACTGGACACGCAAGGTGGAAACTGTGAGACGTTTTTCAAAACCTTCCCACAAAAACGGTAGAATCTCATTCATGGTACAGTCCAGCGGGAAAAGCTGGAGAGGCTTACACCATTGCTGAAAACTACCCCAATGCCTCATGATTTTAAGGTAATGGCTTACGGAACTCCTGAATTGCTTCTGCTAAATGTTGGTAAGTCCCTTACTCTGTAACTTCCTCCTCCTCAACTTTCAAACCGAAAGACGTAGTCTCTTTAGGGACAGGAAGTGGGAGAACGTGAGAGAGGAGAGAGAACATGGAATCATCCACGGCCCCTGGATTGCCAAGAATATGAGCCAGGGGAACCATGATCGCCTGGGCTAAAACGGGACCACAACCACCATCACTCTTGCTTCTCCCAATAACCTGGTCAACAAATTGGGAATCAGAAGATCCAGTGAAAACGCATATAACAGCTGAACCGGCTAAGGGAGGGTAAATGCCTCCACCACCCCAGGCTCCCTCCTGTGGATTGCAAGAACAGAACC